>JAJOOS010010007.1:0-15141 GCA_029582725.1 Solanum chiquidenum | reverse complement strand
TATGTATATGTAAATATTCTATTTTTGAGACTCGAGTTGCCCTTTGGGCCATATTTTATCAGTTAAGTTGTTTATGTCTTTGCATGGCATTGAGTTTTCTGTTGAGTCAGGTTTCCGCCGAGTTAAGAAAGCCAGGCCAAGGGTTCGCTTGGGGCCAGCAATGGTCTCCGAGTGCCGGTCCCGCCCAGGGTGTAGGCTCGGGGCATGACACTCAAGTCTAGTTTTATACGGATAGATATGTTCAAAAAATTTAACATTATTTGATTCCATTACCGTATTATCATGACTATACGGATGTTCAGACTTATGAACCAAAAATCGGCATGCCTTACTAATTGTGGCATATCCAATGAATACACAATCCACAGTCTTAGGCCCTATTTTCACCCTCTTAGGTATAGGAACCTGGACTTTGCCTAGACACCCCCACACTTTGAAATATTTCAAGTTGGGTTTTCTACGTTTCCATTTCTCATATGGAATAACATGTGTCTTCGTATGAGGCACTCTATTGAGTATTCGATTTGCTGTAAGGATAGCTTCCCCCCCCCCACAAGTTTTGTGGTAAACCTGAACTTATAAGTAAGGCATTCATCATTTCCTTTAAAGTTCGGTTTTTACTTTCCGCAATTCCATTAGATTGAGGAGAGTAAGGAGCAGTACTTTGATGGATTATTCCATTTTCCAAACATATTTCTGCAAATGGAGATTCATATTCTCCACCTCTATCACTTCTGATCATTTTGATCTTTCTATCCAACTGATTTTCAACTTCAGTTTTATATTGCCTAAATGCATCTATTGCTTCATCCTTACCATTTAGCAAGTAGACATAACAATATCTAGTGCAATCGCCAATAAAAGTTATGTAATACTTTTTCCCACCATGTGATGGTGTTGACTTCATGTCACAAATGTCAGTGTGAATCAGTTCTAAGGGATATGAATTCCTTTCAACAGATTTATAAGGATGCTTAGTATACTTAGATTCAACGCAAACTTGACATTTTGATTTATTGCACTCAAATTTAGGTAAAACATTTAAGTTAATCAGTTTTCGCAAGGTTTTGTTATTAACGTGTCCCAAACGTTCATGCCATAAACATTTAGACTCAAGAAAGTAAGAAGAAGCAGAATTTTTATTCATATCAATTGCAATTACATTGAGTTTGAAGAGGCCCTAAGTGAGGTAACCTTTTCCTACATACATTTCATTCTTACTTACTACAACTTTATCATAAACAAATACACATTTAAATCCGTTCTTAGTCAGAACTGGTATAGAAACTAAGTTCTTTCACAATTTCAAAACATACGAGACCCTATTCAAAGTCACCACCTTGCCCGATGTTATCTTTAAGAGGACTTTGCCAGTTCCTTCCACCTTTGCAACAACAGAGTTTGCCATAAACAACTTCTCGTCTATAGGTGCTGGAGTATATGATGAAAATAATTCTTTGTTGACACAAACATGGCATGAGGTATCAGAATCTATCCTTTGGATTCAGCCAGATTTTCTTGATCCTTCTTCTTGTCCTTCTTCGGACCCCGACATTCAGTAGCCCTATGACCACGTTTGCCACAATTGAAGCAGCTTCCATTGAATTCTTTTTTTCATTTTCTTCTTCTTTTTCTCAGTTATCCATTTACTATGTAATTTAGAATGAATATACGTAAATATGAGAGGGTGTTTCCTCAACAATCGTCCAGAAAAGGAATGAAGATGAAGATATCACAAAACATGATTGAAATTATTTAAATACTGGTTAAATGGGGTAACTCTATTTATTTGCTCATTGAATGTTGAATGATTTGATTTTCCTTTGTATGATTTATTTTAACAATATTTTTTAATTGTTATTGAAAAGGAAAATGAGGAAGGAGATTACAAAGTGGGAAATCGAATTCTCATCAACAAGTTTTCAGGTAGTCAACCAACTTAGCTACTAAAATTCCCCTTAATACCGTATGTTTAGTCTTTTCCCATTTTATATGTCTTCGTTTTCTTATTCATTTTTAACAAGCTTTGTGTTTGATCTCAATTCTAAAATTCTTAATTTAAAATTCGTACTCATACACAAAATCATAAGTACACAAAGTTATTGAATTGATATTTCATCAGTGTTACATTTACAATGAAAAAAAAAGAACGAATTTTTTTCTCTTTTCTATCTACCTTTTTTCCTAACCATTTCTCTGCTTTTAATACGAAAAAAGAGACTAAACTCTAAAGTCATGTTTCGATAAAACCAATCATCCTTAGAATTGAGTCTTTTAGTTGACTCAAATTCCTTCTCTTGAGCATCCCCCATTGCCGATACAAACTAAAATTGTCATCATTCTTCTCGAAATTCTCCGTTTAATTATCATACGGGGATGCACCATTTCAACATCATCATCATCATCTGTGTACCCGTCTTCGAAAAAGTTGTATTTATTTTCATTGAACAATGAAGCTTTGTTCATTGGTATGGAATTTGTGTCTTGCTTCATGATTACTTTCCATATCATGGATACCTTGTTGTCATAACGACGAATTTGAAAGTCATATTCATCTTCTACTTCTTCCTAGTTAGCTAAATTTTGAAAATCCATTTCATGCTCTTGAGGAAAATACACTTCGCTTCCCTGAAATTCTTCAACCATAAAAAGAGAAGTATGAGAAAAAAATGAAATATTTTATTTTGAACAAAAATATTTGAAGTTGAATTAATAGGAAAAAAAATATCAATTCCATTTCTCGTAATATAAAGTTGGAGATTTTTTATGATGATTTAGTTTATTTGATTCTAGATTTTTTTTACATATTTTGTGTAAGACAATTTAGGTTGTTATGTGTGAGTTTGTTGTTCATCTTGTATTCCTAAGATACTTAGAACAAAAACTTGGAAGAACTTGGTAAGAAACAATAAAGTTTAAACAGTATTTTCAAAACTAGAAAATTAAAGCAGTGCAGAAAATAGAATCAAAAACAGATTAGACATAATATACAAAATATTTTTCTCAAATAAGAAAATCGATCCAACTGAATGCACAATGTCTCCTTAAGGAAATTATTCTCCTCAAGTACCCGAGATTAATAGAATATATCCATCCATGATAGAATGATCTTACTCACCAGTGTAACAGTACTTATTGTAACACCTCACTATTTGAAAGAACTATAAAGAACTAGAATTTGGAAGAAACCATTTTTGGAAATAATCAAATTTGGAAAGTTTGGCAAAGTTAAGTTAAGTATGAGTTTTGGGTCAACTTCAAACGACTATAACTCCTAGATCAGGATGATTTAGGTGTGCTCCAGATACAGTAGGAAATATCATTGAATTATCTTTCCAACGCCGCAGAATTTGCTCGATTTCGAGTTCGTATGAGGGAGATATGGCCATTCAAAGTAGGGTTGTCTAGAGAAGGAAAGTCAAAACCGGATTTTTAAAGAGTATTACGGTCTTTTCTCTACCAAATTAATTAAATTCATTTTTGGTAATTAAGTTGGGGTCTAAACTGATAGGATTCAGGGTATGCTTTACAAAATTAAGTTAGGGTTTTGAGAGAAGAGAAAAAAAGAGGAGAAAGGAGGAGAAGAAGCAAGGATTCGTCGCGTTCTTGAAGTTAAGCTCATCGATTTTGCCAAGGGTTGATCCCTACGAGGGATGTGAGATCACATAGCATTGGGTTAGTTCACCCATGCGCCAATCAAGATTCAATTCCACGAATTTGTGTTCTTGAAAGTATAAAATTGAGTTCTTGATGGATTTTGTTGAAGTTTCTATTGGGTTCTTGATTGTTGAAGTTGTTGAGAAGTTTGAGTTGAATGCATCAAATTTGATTTTGTTTTGAGTTTATTCTTGCATATTTTGGTTATTTATTCGAATCTAAACGTTTGGGGAAGGAACCATTCGAATCTAGGGAGTTTAGAATTGAAAAACGAGCAAGAAAATTCGTCAGAAATCGAGGGGGCTTGGGCGCCGCGCCACTTAGAGCGCCCCAAATGAACTTTTTTAGTTTGGGCTCTGGGGCACCGCGCCAGCCAGTGCTCCCCAACCCAGCTTTTGAAGTTTTCCCTCTGGCAACCCGCGCCACTCAGAGCGCCAGGGACACCAGGTCTTCTACCATTTCCCACTTCTTTCCATTTGAGTTTCCTTGAATTGTACCTATGTTTCGTAGTTGATTCCTACACACTAAGGTTCGTCTAAACATCATGATATTTTCTATAACACGAGATCATGACCCTTGAATCCATAAATCAAATTCAAGATAGAGCTAAGAGTCAAGTCAAGAAAGTTCTTAGAGTCTTTCAAAAGTCATATGCAATCGTTTTAAACTTGTTTTAAAGACTTGAGTTTGAGAAAGAGTAGAGCCAAATTTATTTCTTTAAATAATATATGGGAACTAAGTAATCCCAAAGAATAAATGTTTTCACATTTGAGATACGAGGAAACACCGATTTCCAAATGAATTTTCATGAGTAGTTTTGAGTTCCATCTCTTTTAAGAGATAAGAGTTTTCAGTAATTACCTCAAATCACAAAAAGATTTTTGTTTTAAAATATATGAGCTGAGTATATTTTGGGAGTAGTATTGAGCACTGATATGGGGATGAGTTCTAAATAACTCAAGTCGTCATAAATCATGTAGCTATCGTGGGTAGAAAGGGTCATACTTTTTAAATGATTTCTTAGTGCTTTTTAGCATAGACTAGTGGATCCACGTAGTTGAGGCGTTCTATATCCCGACAAGTTATAGGACAGTTCTGGCAGCGTGGGCGAGATGTTGTATCATCACATAACTCATAGTGATGGTTGTCGGTTAGAGAAACTCCCATAGAGTTATATTACTTTATTATATATGTATATTGAGTTGTTTCTTACTGTTTTAAAATCTTTATATAAAATGCACCTTTACTGTCGTTTAATTCTGCATTTGAGTTGAGTATCCATGAGTTGAGTAAAGCTGAGGTAATTTTCTTTCAGAATTCATTTCAAGCTTATGCCATGTTTAGTATTTCCCCTCGCATGTTTGCACATTCAATGTACTGATGCCTTTTGTCCTGCATCATTTTATGATGCAGATACAAGCAGGATCAGCATCCAGCGCTTCATTGATCCAGTTGAGCAGTTCAGAGTCATTTGGTGAGCCTCCTTGCTTCCAGAGGACCCTTTTTTTTATTGCTTTCAATATTTTAGTTCTTTAGGATGTCGTGGGTCTTGTCCCGACGTCCATCTCAGTTGATAGAAGCTGCATCGACAGTTAGATATTGTTATTTCTTGAGTCTTTTCCATTTAAGTATTGATGTTGAGACTTGAGTTGCCATTTTGTCTAGTTGAATGTTTATTTTAAGACATTCTAATTTTATTGCATGAGTTTATCTTTTGAGACTGTTTGAAGTTATTTAAGTCATCCGCTAAGTGTAGTAAGTGTATCGCATGTGGTTTAAGGTCTTAAGGTACCTCAAACACCAAGTCCAGTTCAAAGTATTTCTATCAACTAAGTTTTCACATTAGTTCAAGCAAAATGGTCAACTTCAAATAATCATATCTCTCAGCATATAATGAATTACGTGTTTCATGACCTATCAAATTAAAGGCCTATGAGTTTTCTTTCCAACGCTACCAAGTTTGCATCGTTTTGAGTTTGGACCGTTTTACCATGATTAATTCCATTGATGTAGTTAACTTGTTGCTTTATTTGTTTTCTATCTTGCTATCTGATTGTTACATTTTTCTTACATTATGCAACATTCTTTTTGAATTGATAGTCTTTCGAAAACATTTCTAGCCCACAAAGGTAAAAATAAGATTTGTGTACATTCTAAATCCAATTCGAAAATAACTGTTGTCATCATATAAATCAACACAACCTTTTAAAGAAGTAAAATTATAAATTTAAAAAAGAAATCACATTAGTCAATAACAATGCTTGTTTTATTTTTCATTTCACATCCTTCAAAAGAAATTTTAATTAAGAAGGAAGTTTGACCATTTTACCCTTATTTATGTCTTAAGATATAATCTATTCATTGAATATTTAGTCTAATTTTGTGTCATAATTAAAGTGTTTATAGCCTCCAAAAATAATCTAAGTTTCAACTTCTCATTTACTCTTAATTAATAAGATTTATAATCACACAAATATCTAAATTTTATTTTTGACCATAAATTTTCAAAAATAATAATTTCATTTTTAAACTTTGTATCAGTCAAACACTTCATAAATTGAAATATATCATAAATATATTTTGGCACAAGAGGACAAGAGAACCATAAATTGCTATAATATCTTAAATCATTTCATTTATTATTTTTGATATCCAAGTTCAATCTCAGGTTCATCATTTCACTCTCTCTAATATAATTTTTTTAAATTTTTTTAATGTTCCTAATTTTTATTTTTATAGGATGGATCAATTACGATTTTAAGCGTATCGCCTTATATGGTTATGAAGAGGGTCTTCATGACATACTGCAGGGAATTAATAGACTGGAAAACAGTTCGATTTTTCTTGGATGGAAAACGCATTTCACCAGCAAAGACTATTGATGAAGTAAGACCGTAATTTTTATATAATTTAATCTAATTTATCGTTAATTTAAAATTATGTAATTTTTAAATTTTCTTTCATGTTTCTGTTTTAATGAAGCTTGGATTAAAAGATGGTGATCAGATCGATGCTATGGTGTCTTAAAATGGAGGAGGATTCACAAACTAATTATGAAGAAGAACAACATATCACACATGAATATGTTGCACTTTTTTAATTTATGCTTTTTATTAAAATTTTAATTTCGAAGCTATGTACTTTTGTTTTATTACTAAAGACAACTTGAATGTCATTTGTCCAAGTTAATCATGCAAACATAATCTTAAATTTGTATGTGAATTTAATATGGTTAATAAAGTTTTTTTTTTCTGTTTTGGACATCAAATTTTTGAATAGGGGATGCATGATTTTATTTTTGCTTAATTATAAAAAAAAAATGGTCAAATATATTTCTTCAACTAGTCAAAATGGATCAATTATATTTTCTGTTACGTGGTTGGCTCAAAATTGTTGACCAACTAACAAAAAAAGTTATTTTATGCATTGAACTGTTATTTTCTTTTTTTAATCTTAGTTAATCAATGGAATGATATTACTAATTTTTTACTAGTATCTTGAACAAAATCCTAACTTAGATTATGTGATCTTAACTTTAATTATGCGATAATAATGTCTTTTCATTATTGGAGGCCTCAATTTTTATTTTTTTTAATATTGGATGTATAATTTCATTTTTGCTTTATTATAAAATAGTAAAGTTGGTAGGAAAAAAGTATAAAATCTTTTTAATTTGTTTCTATAGCACAATCCAGGGGCCTCAAACACTGCTGACTGCTCAGTGATCTGCATATATAAACCGAAAAAATCAACAAGATAATATCTGAGATGCTATGTAACCTAACAACTTATAACGATCTGGGTTTAACCAATAAGCAATGGGAATAAAGAAGACAAATTCCATTTTACTCTGCCCTCTTACCATTTAAGGGGGGGATGAATTTTGAATCATGAACAAGAGTCGCAATAGTTTTTAAAACCAAACAACTGGTGCCTCCTTGTTCCATTTAAAACTTTTCTTTGAGTAAAACCCTTGGAGAACTATTTGTTATTGGGTTTGAAATTTGGATACATAAATTCTTTGTATCCGTTATGCTCAATTTTGAATTATTTGAGAGATCCAAAAAAGGAATTGAGAAAAAAGGTAGCAAATCAGTAACAAATCAAAGAATGGTAGTCCTTGGCATGTGGTCATGTCCCTACAATTAGTTCATACATATTCACTATCTCGAAAAGCATATAAAATGTCTCGATGAATGATGCAATGACACGTGGCAAGTAATGACCAGTTAAATAACATCTTCGGGACATGGCCAACTAGTGCAACCTGGTTCAGGACCAATGCCTTGCCAATAAGGCTCATCTAGCTCTACAGACACAGCCGACAGCCGAGCGAGACAACAATAAGACACATTACTGAGATCCTCACTGGCAGTAAGCAACATCAGAGTAATGTGAAACTACCACAAAAGGGCAAATTCTACAAAAGCTGCTCCCTAGTATTACTGACATCCTGCAAAACAAATGAAATCCAAGAAAAACCTTTTTCGGTGTAAGAAAAAAGGTCTACTACTTTTTTTCTCTCCTTATTCTAATAGAAAACATCTACTATTTTGTTTTATTTTTTGAGAGAGAAAAAAAAGACTCCTAATGTATTAATTATACAAATCAACTCATAAATATACGCTCAAGCATTTTAGACCTAAAAAACCGTCCAACTATGAATAAAAAGATGAATCTATCAATTGCCGAACCAATTATCTTTGAAATATTCACATGGCTTCCGGTGGAGTCTTTATTGCGTTTCAAGTGTATTACAAAATTTTGTCTCTTGTCTCCGAATCTGATTTTGTGAATATTCATGCCTGTCGTTCTATGAGCCGTCCTGGTGGAACAAAATTCTTTCTGCGCGAAAGGGAATCTGTTTTTTGCACGGTTGAGCAAAGAGAAGATCAAAAAGACTCCGCTCCCTTTTTGCAAATTGGGAGATTTAATGACCTCGACGTCCATGTTCTTGCATATTCTCAGATGAATTGCATAATGGTTTATTTTGCATTTGGGACCCACTATCTATACGACCTGCTGCGATTTTCAATCCGAGTACCAGAGAAGTAAGATTTCTTCCCAACATAAAGGAGGAATTTTGTCCTTGTAACTATTCGTTAGGTTTTGAGCCAGAAGAAAAGAAGTTCAAAGTTTTTTTTTACAACCTATGAAAGGTACAAACAAAGACGATGTGTTTTCACTTTAGGCATAGACAAATCATGGAGAGAGACTCAAAGCATTTCCTTTTCTATTCAGTATTCTAAACCCAGTGTTTGCGTTAGTGGAGTTATCTATCAGTGGTGCTATAGCCGCAATTGATGTTAAATCTGAAAAGTCTGAAACTATTGAATTGTGGAATGCATCTCATGAGTCAATGTACTATTACGAGTTGATAGAGGTGAAGGGTAAATTAGTGGTCATAGATTACAGAGAATGGGTAATTGGATACTTGGACTTGTGGATTTTAGAGCAGACTCCAAAAAGAAAATGCGAGAGACATATCATTCGTTTTCCTTCAACATGGAACGATATATTACTGTTGCAATCATCTAAATTTTATGTTCGAATCACATCATTATGCAAAGTTAGCGATGCAGATATTCTCTTCACTCTGAACTTAAATCCGGGTGTTTTATGTTTGTGTTATGATGTCACAAGAAAGAGTTGGAAGGAATTAAAAGTCAAGGCTCTTCCTAAGGATAGCTACATCTATGGCATTTATAATTATGTCGAAAAACTCTCTATGTAGAAGTTAAGTTTCTTTCCATTTGAGAACAATCCAAGACTTATTATATGAACCACGAAAAGTGAAGTACTGAATCACTCACTATTTTATTTCTAAATTGTGTGTTTATGTCAATTTGAACATTATGCAATCTTAGGATAAGAACCAGAAAGAGGAAACAGGACCAGTCAAGAATCAAAGATGCTGGAGATTGGGGCAAGAATAATCGATGGAAAAGAAGTTCCAGTAGAGGCAGCTTCAGGGTCGGCTGTGTTGGATACTACATTTCTTGAGTTATGATCGGAAGATTCTCATTTCGGATATTATAGTCTCTTTTTCATGATACGTCGGTTGTGCTTCAATGAGAAAAAGTTAAGATAGCAGATTACTGCAACTTTGGTCCATCATGAGTCTGTAACAAAACTATTTTCAAACTCGGTAACTACTGATTTTGCCTTGAATAAATCCAAGACAGTTGTTTTGGACTTGAATTCCCTTACATATCGTCCAATTGAATGCTCTAAAGATCCAAGATGTTTCTAATATCTGTTTATCAGTCGTATAATTTATTTCTACATATCATAAAGTAGTAGCACAAGATGGAACTTGTAAAACTCGAATGTTACTGTTTAAATTTAGCAAAGGATTTGATTACTGTTTGTTCTGTTCGTGCACAATGCTACGTACTGGTCACGTCTTGCTGCTATCAAGTCTAATTTGGACGGACAACTACTTGGAGTACCATTGGCATGTTTAACCGCTAAAGACTCGTCCCATCTCACTACTCTGTAAAACAGAGGAACCAATGAAATGATTCCACAATTGTTTCTGATGTTGGCAAAGTCAACAGAGACACCTCTATTGCTTTTAAAGTTTTCCTCGTCTTCATCATCACCATTAATGTGAGTCACCATAGACATAGTGAGGACGAGTTGGAGCGTTTAGTTGTCAATTGGGATCAAGTTGAGGTATCACGTATAATCATATTGCTAGTAGCCTTATTACTTGCCTTCGGGGGCGGTTCCAGTTGACTGTCAACTTGCATGGATCTCAAATGTGGAACTACAGCTCTGGAAAGGCAAAATTTATGTTGGCACTCATGGGGATCTACGGCTGCAACTGTTGAACACATTTCATGACTCCGCCTTTAATTTGGGGGTCACTCAGTGCCGCTGGGAACATTTAACAGATTATCTCAATTGTTCTACTGGATGGTAGTGGAGTATGTGGCAAGGTGTAATGTTTTCCAGAGAAGTAAACATGAGAATGTGGCATATCCACTTGCCCGACGTCATCGTCATGCACGACCAGTGATAGTAGCTGTCCTGCTTCAAGTCAGGTGTTTTATGCTGGTGTTATGATGTCATGAGAAAGAGGGGAGAAAATTAGAAATATTGTAGCGACCTACTCAATAAATTTGTCATGCTTAATTGCAAGCTCGCGGCTACTCCAATGAATATCAGTGAGAAATTGCAGCAGGTAAATGAAGAAGAATTGACAGATGCAAGGAGGTTCAGAAGCTTGGTTAGAGGTCTAATATATTTGACGCATACTAGACCCGATATTGCATATCAAGTTGGCGTTATTTCTAGGTTTATGCAACAACCTTCAAAGGTACACTATGGGGCAACAAAGAGAGTCTTGCTGGAACTTTGGACTTTGGTATTTGGTACTCCAAAACTGATAATTTCAGATAGTGCAGGTACACATAGTGATTGGGCAAGTTCATTGGACGATAGACAGAGTGTTTCAGCGAATGTTTTCACTCTCGGTTCAGGTGTGGTGACTTGGAGTTCAAAGAAGCAAGCTACAATATCATTGTCAACTTCAGAAGTTGAGTACATTGCAGCAACTTCAGTAGCTTGTCAAGCCGTCTGGCTAAGGAGAGTGTTAGCTGATCTTCGACAGGAGCAGAGAGGAGCAAAAGAGATATCTTGCGACAATAAAGCAGCTATCTCCATGAAAAAGAACCCAATTACATTCCACAACAGGACAAAGCATATTGATATTCGTTGTCATTGTATCCGTGATTTGGTAGCAAAGGAGGAAATATTATTAGAATATTGCAGCACACAACATAGACACGTCTCTTGCTTTTAAAGTCTTCCTCATCTTCTTCTGCTAGTTAGTGAGTACTTAATCATCACCATCTATGTTACTACGAACTGAACCAACATTCTCTACGTCACATTCAGGGATTAGAACCTCTCTCTTGAAAAAATTTGTCTGGCTCTTTCTAATAACCAAGATATTCCCAAGAGCCAGTTGATACAAGTTTTGTCAGAACGAGGTTTGATTTCATGGCTTGTTCCTACCTTTCTTTACTTATATACCAGTCATGTGCCGTGCTCCTACCAGTGAACCAACCAATGATCACAGATGGCATTTGAGTTGTAGTATGTAGTTTTTACTTTTCCACATTGCAATGATCAGTCAATCACAGCCCTTGATTAGCTAGCTACACATTGCTGGAAGTAGGACAAGATCCGAATTTCCTTTCGACTCAAGTTTATGAGAGCTAACTAGCAGTCCAAAACAAATTCTAATGAAATCGTGCCCTGTTCAATTTTCTTTTTTCCTACAATATTGTGTTTAGAGTTTAAAAAAACAATTCAATTTTTTTGCAATAATATTGTTTTTAGGATTATTTTTTTAAAAAAAAGTTCAGTTTTTTGGCAATCCTAGTTGTAATGTACTACAAAGAAATAAGAGTCTTACCAGGAAACAGAGTGCCAAACAGGACATCTATAAGAGGCAAAAAGAAAATAAACTTTAGCCGTCAGTCAGCCCTCAACATTATGAATTCTTCCGGTAAAATTGTATCAATTCCTCAAGAGTTAATGTTTGAAATATTCTCATGGCTTCCTTCTAATTCGTTAATGCGTTTCAAGTGCGTTTCCAAATTCTGTAATTCAATGCTATCCGATTCAGCTTTTTTGGATATCCATAATTGTCATTCTGGTGGGACAAAATTCCTTTTGCATGGAGAAGGAGTTTATTACACCGCGGAGGAAAAGAAAGATGGGAAAGCCTCTGCCTCCGTTCTTCAACTTGACAAATTTAATAATCTTTACAATTGTGTCCCTGCATATTCTTGTTTGAATTGCGTTAATGGTTTGTTTTGTGGTTGGGAATCATCATATATGCGACCTGCTGCAATTTTCAATCCCAGCACAAAACAAGTAAGATTGCTGCCCAACCCAAATGAAGGTATAAGCTGGAATAAATGTTCAATAGGTTTTGAGCCGGAAGAAAACAAGTACAAAGTTCTCCTCACAACATATCATACTCGAGAAAGGCACACAAAATACTGGGTTTTCACTTTAGGCATAGACAAATCATGGAGAGACACTCACAACATTTTCCCTTGTATTCCATTTAATTTGCCCAATGTTTGCATTACTGGAGTCATCTATCAATTTTTTGTGGTCGATTACATATCTATAGTTGCATTTGATGTTAAATCTGAAAAAATCGAAATTATTGCATTAATTTGTGGAATGCAATTGAGTCCGTGTACTATTACCAGTTAATAGCGGTGAAGGGTAAATTAGGGATCACCGATTGCAGAAAATGGGTAAGTGGGTACTTTGATTTATGGATTTTAGAGAAGACTCCAAAAAGAGAATGGGAGAGGCATATAATTGGCGTTCCCTCGATATGGAACAATACAGAGCCTAAATCTACATCATTCTTCATGGCCCGTGATGATGAGATTGTATTCGTTGTGAACATAAAGTCAGGTGATTTATGTTGTTTGTGTTATGATGTCGCAAGAAAGAGTTGGAGGGAATTAAAAATCAAGGGGCTTCCAAAGGAAAACGATATCAAAGGCATTTATAGTTATGTTGAAAGTCTGGTTCCCTTTGGGTAATTTTGTTCAAACAGGAAGGTATTCGTGAGTGCTTGTATGCCAAATATCTTGTTGAACCTTTCAGGAACTGTATTTTATTTATTTTACGATATGATTTTGTTCATGCAAGCTCATCCATGTAGTAATGCTATGACAAGACAGAGTTGCGGTATAACAGATTACATTCTAAATATATTGTAAGTCTTTGAAGTGAAGAATTAAACTCACTGTTATCGAATATAGTCGTTCCCTTTGGATAATTTTGCAATATTCTGGACGTCATTTTTAGTACTGTTTGTTCTGTTTTATTATAAGATATCGTTACCTGGAAGGCATTTTGAATATCACTACTCACTAGTGTCAGGGCTTGCTGCTTTTAATAATATACACAAGAGGGCATTTTTAGCAATATAGATGAATGAAGGGCATTTTTAGCAATATAGATGAATGAAGGGTATATATAGAGACCATCTGTGATAGTCAAGAGGCATTTTTGGCCCTTTTAAGAATGCTGTAGTTTGTTTTGTATAAATGGATTCATAAGAGTATTTACTTGAACCTGTCTACTTTCTTCAGATCGACAAATATTTACTTGAACCAATAAGAGCAGTTCAGCTGATCAAACTTCCATCTCGGAATCAAACTTCCATCTCGGACAAAAATTCTCCTAATCTGGACTGCTACTAAGAATATGGTCACTTGCAATTGTGTTCCACATATGCATCTGAATTTAAAATGATACTCCTATAGTAACTTAAAACGGAAGTTGGTTCTCTGACATATAAACTGAACCAGAAAGAGAAGCAGGGAGAAACGAGAAACAGGACCAGTCAAGGATCCAATATGCATCCAATATGCCTGAGATTGGGGTAAGAAGAAGCGATAGAAAAAAAGTTTCAGCAGGGTCGAGCGTGTTCGATACTAGATTTTCTGAGTTATGGATTGGTATTAAGATCCTCATTTCAGATTCCATAGTCTCTTTCTCATGATACGTTGGTTGCACTTCAATGAAAAAAGTTAAGATAGCAGATTACCGCAACTTTGGTCCATGGTTTCCTCATGTTTCTTCCATCTTTTGATGAAAGACCATCATGAATCTGTACAAAAATATTTTCAAACTCGGTAACTACAGATGTCCCAAATGATTTTGACTTGAATAAATTCAAGACTGTGTTATGGACTTGAATTCCCTCACATATCGTTCAATTGAATGATCTAAAGATTTCTATTGAGTTTTGGGATTAAGCCATCCTTGACGTATAACTCAAACTTACAATAACTGTGAACAAAAAACACAAGTTCTCTTGTCAACGCTTCCGTTATGTTACGATACGGAAGTATGGCTTTGCAGCATCGAACTTGTACTCTAATGGTTTCTACAATTAAATTTTTTTAAAAAGATTGGGTTTTAAAAAAGGGAAAATGCATAAGTACCCCAACCTATGCCCAAAATTCATGAGACACACCTAACTTTTACTAAGGTCCTATTACCCCGAACTTATTTTTTAATGAATTTTTTACCTCTTTTCGGCTTATGTGGTAATATAAACCAGATAGATTGAAAGCTTTGTTCAACACGCGCTGGGCCCCACTTTTTCAACTTTCTAAAAAATAAACTATCAGTTCAAAAGTAGTTTTTACACTTCCCAAAATTTCAAAAAGTTATCACTTTATGTTTTAGATAAAAATATTATTTATAATCTACTTTGTCAATATATTTTTAGTTAATTTATAGATTTCAATGTTTATATATTTTATTTCAAATTTGGGCTTGTAAAATTTAGTAAATATTATATATATAATTTTATTTTATTTATAGATACAAAAAATTATTTATAATCTACTTTGTTAATATATTTTTAGTTAGTTTATAGTTTTCAATGTTTATATATTTTATTTTAAATTTGGGCTTGTAAAATTT
>JAJOOS010010006.1:0-18927 GCA_029582725.1 Solanum chiquidenum | reverse complement strand
TTCACTTGGAAATTTCGGATTTTGATACGGTTGGTCTAAAATTTGGGTTAGACCCATTTCCCACTCAATTTGACCCCCTAAACAAGAATATGAAGTCGGATTTTCGAAAAACGAAACAGATTTTTTTAGATACAGCTAAACAAGTTTCCGGTAACTTCCGAAGCACATTTTTAAGAACTTTTTGGGTCATTTCAAAAGGTATGACTATCATGATCACTAAATCTGATGCCTAATAGAGGGGAATTATAAACCTATGTTGGCATCTAGTTCTAGGACTATGAGGGTATACAGAACACTAGTTCAACTCGATGCTAAGTCTACTCCCAACTGATTATACATATGACTGAAAAGTAACTAAAATACTGAATAGCTCAAAATACTGACATGCTAACTGAGAATGCAACATTTAAATACTAAAAATGTGACAATTGAAATCTGAAGCATGATTATATGTTTAACGGACCTAGCAAGTGTAATTCATGAACTAAGAGAAGCTACTGAAACTAGGTTTCTGAGTACTATGCATGGAATTATACTAAATTATCAGGAAACAAGTTATTTAGATCAAGGGAACCATAATCACAATAAATCTTGAAAATCTAGAAACCCTAGGTCTGAACAGTTTATGAGAATCTAAAGAACTAACTGAATTCTAGGGACCTAATGGGTGAAAGGAATCCACTAGTGAAATCCACCATACTTGGTGACGAAATCAACAGAGAAATCCCTTGGATTTCAGAGCTGAACTCTGAAGAACACTATTGCTTGTTCTTGGAAATTGGCGCCTCTTTCTTCTATTTTTTCTCTAAGTTTTTATCAATGAGGGTTTTGGGTAATGTCTGACTTGAATATTAGGCATAAACTAAGTAAAATGATATAGTTTAGGTTTTGAACGACGTAATTTAAATGTCAAATGCATAGGGAAAAGACCAAAATGACCATGACTTAAAAGCTAACGAGGCACACCCACGGAGCCACTTACGGACCGTTGATGGAACCAAGGTTCGTTGAGTGGATCGTGGTTGCTCACCAGTGCTTACTGGTTCTGAGTACCCCCATCTATGGTCCACTTCATGCACCGTGTGAAATACCATGGACCGTGAAGGCCACTGTGGTTCTTCACTTTGGCTAGGGGGTCTGCTGGCTTGACTTGACAGACAATCCATGACTTGTTTGTTGGACCACGGCCCGTGGTCCATCACGTTGGCTGGGTGTGAACCATGAGCAGGTCAACGAATCGTGGTTCCTCTCACAGTCTGTGAACCCTTCCGTGGTCCACCTAAATTCCTGTTGTTCAGTATGTTAGGTTTTTGAGGTGTTACAATATCTCTCCCTTGGGAACATTCATCCTCGAATGAAGTCTAAACAAGTTGAGTATAGAGGAAAAGGGCTGAAATTCCTACCACTAAGTACTATTCTTTGATATCTTACTGCGTTTCATGAACATGCCAATATGCTGAAATGCAAGAATATTTGAGGGAACAAGATATTGAGACTGAATTACACAAGAGTAAACTGAGAGACTGGAGAGGAATTATTACCTCATGTTGAAACGGAATCGGAAGGAAAGAGGTGAGGATACTTGGCCATCATTATTGCTTCTGCTTCCCAAGTAGCTCCCTCTACAGACTTTTTCCTCCACAAAACCTTTAATGAAGCGACTTCCTTATTTCTCAACCTATAAACCTGACGATCAAGAATCTCAACTGGCATCTCTTTATAAGTGAGACTATCCTTCACAGCCACACTCTCTAATGGTACTATCGATGTCGGATCACCTACACACTTCTTCAACAAGGATATGTGAAAGACTGAATGAACCACAACTAGATTTGCTGGAAACTTTAACTCATAAGCCACATTACCAACCCTTTTCAGAATTCTGTAAAGACCTACATATGAGGGACTGAGCCTCCATTTCTTACCAAATCTCATCACCCCCTTCATGGGTGACACTTTCATGATCATCAAATTCAAACTCTAAGTCCACTCTCCTTACATCTTCATAGGACTTCTGACGACTTTAGGCTTTATTTAGTCTATCTTTGATGAGTTAAAATTTCTCCATAGCCTCATGAACCGAATTTGGCCCAATCAAGGCTGCTTCACCTACTTAAAATAGACCAATCAGGGACCTGCATCTACGCCCATATAGTGCCTCATATGGGTCCATCTAAATACCTGAATGTAAGATATTAATATAGGCGAACCCTATGAGAGGTAGGTTATAATCCCAACTACCTTTGAAATCGACCACGCAAAATCTTAACTTGTCCTCTAAAGTCTGAATGGTATGCTCTTCCTGACCATCCGTTTGTGGATAAAATGTTCTACTGGGATTTACTTAAGTACCAAGACTTTTCTGGAACGATTTCAAGAAATGAGAGGTAAACTAATGACCTCTATCTGAGATGATAGAAAAGGGAACCCCATACAACTTGACTATCTCATTGATGTAAAGTTTGGGGTAGTCCTTTGCGGAATCTGTAGTCTTGACTTTCAAGAAGTGAACAGTCTTAGTGACTCTGTCTACTATCACCCAAATAGAGTCATGCAGTCTGTGAGTGTGAGGTAAAACCGTACTGAAGTCCATATTTATCACTTCACATTTCCATGTAGGAATGCTAATCTCATGAGTCATACCTCATGTTTTCTGATGTTCTACCTTAACCTGTTGATAGTTAATACACTTAGCCACAAAATATGCGATGGCTCTCTTCATGCCGTTCCATCAAAAGTCTTTCCGTAGATCACGATACATCTTAGTGGCCTTTGGATGAATGGAATATATGGAATTATGGGCTTCTGTAAGGATCTGTTTCCTCAACTCACCCATATTAGGAACACATAAGCGACCCTGGTAACAAAGCACACCATCTCTCCATTGAGAGAAAACCTCAACTTTCTGTTGATGAACTGCAACCTTCAACTGAAGCAATATCGAATCACTATCTTGTTTTTCCTTAACCTTCGCTGCCATTGAAGATACTGACCCATTCTAAACTATCACACCCCATCTAATGTGTCTATAAGGAAATCTCCTAAGTGAGCAAGCCGGTGAACATCTTTGGCTAACTCTTTCTTTTGTTCCTCGACATGTGCTACACTTCCCAGAGACAATCTTATGAGAGCATCAGCTACTACAGTGGCTTTACCGGGATGGTAAAGCACATTCATGTCATAGTCTTTGAGGAATTCAAGCTATCTTCTTTGACAAAGATTTAACTCTTTCTAGGTGAACACATACTGGAGGCTCTTATGATCTGTGAACACATCAACATGAACACCATACAAGTAGTTTCTCTAAATATTCAGGGGAAATACTACAGCTGCTAGCTCGAGATTATGAGTTGGGTAGTTCTTCTCATGGACCTTACGCTGTCTAGAAGCATAAGCTATGACCTTACCTTGCTGCATCAACACAAAACCGACCCTAGATGCATCACAATAAATCACATAATCATTTGAACCATCTGGTAGAGTCAAGACATGAGCTCTAGTCAACCTGGTCTTCAGTTCTAAGAAGTTTTTTTCACACTCATCTAACCACTAAAATTTCACCTTCTTCTGAGTTAATTTGGTCAATGGGGAAGCTACCGATGAAAATTATTCACAAAATCTCCAGTAATAACAGGCCAAACCCAAGAAACTTCTGATATATGTTGGAGAGGTGGGCTGGGCCAATGTTGCACCACCTCAATTTTCTGAGAATTCCCTTCGATCCCTTGGCTAGATACCACATGACCAAGGAAAGCTACTGACTATAACCAGAAGTCACACTTGGTGAACTTAGTGAATAACCGACAATCTTTGAGAGTTTACAGAACAACTCTCAAATGAGTCGCATGCTCTTCCTCACTCTAAGAATAAATGAGGATATCATGAATAAAGACAATAATGAACAAGTTCAAATATTGTTTGAACACCCTGTTCATTATATCCATGAAAGCTGCAGAGAATTTGTTAGTACAAAAGACATAACTACAAATTAATAATGACCATACCAATTTCTGAAGACTGTCTTCGGAATGTCACTATCTTTGACTCTGAGCTGATGATAGCTGGATCTAAGGTCTATCTTCGAAAAGCAACAAGCACCTTGAAGTTATTCAAACAAGTCATCAATCCTGGGGATGAGTTACTTGTTGTTGATTGTGACTTTGTTCAACTGCCAATAGTCAATGCAAATTTTGAGAGAACCATCTTTCTTTTTCATGAATAACACTAGAACACCCCATGGAGAGATACTAGGTCAAAAGAAGCCCTTATCTAGAGGATCTTTCAACTGTTCTTTCAATTTCTTAAGCTCCGTTGGAACCATTCTATAACAAGGAATCTAAATGGGTTGGGTATCTGGAAGGAGATCTATTTTGAAGTTGGTTTCCCTTTCGGGAGGAACTCTAGTAAAATCTTCTAGAAACTCATTTACTACCAAGACTAACTCAAGAGTTGGGGTTTCAGTGTTTGAATCCTTAACCCAAACAAGATGATAGATATACATTTTGGAAATCATTTTTCTGGCCTTAAGGTAAGAGATAAATCGACCTATAGGCACTGAGCTACTACCCTTCCATTCTAAGAGTGAATCGTTTGGAAACTAAAATTGAACAATCCTAGTTCTACAATCAATTGAGGCATAAATTGAATGTAACCAATACATGCCTAGAATAGTAGCCAAATCTATCATTTCCAACTCTACAAGGTGTGTTGAGGTGACTTTCTGAGAAACTGTGAAAGGGCAATTTTCGTATACCCGTCTACCTATAACTAGGTCACTAATTGGAGTAGAGAGTGAGAAGGGTTTTGAGAGTGTTTCTGGACTAACACCGAAGTTTAATGTTATATAGGGAGTTACGAAGGAAAGTGTAGCCCCTAGATCTAACAATGCATAAACATTTAAATAAAAGACTCGTAATGTACCAATGACCACATCAAGAGAATCTTCCTGGTCCTGGCGAGCCTGGAGAGAGCATACAACCTATTCTGGAACTTACCACTACCTGTACCGGATGAAACACCCTGCTAAGTTGGGTGACCTGCTGGTGCTACTAGAGCTGTAGACTGAGCCCTATTATTGTTACCTTATTGACCCTGCCTGGCAGAAGGGTAATCCTTCAACCTATGGTCAGACTGACCACACCCAAAACACCCTTCTGTGCCAGCAAGACACTCACACTGATGGTTCTTACCACACTTTGGCCAAGTTGGAAAACTCTGATTACCTAAAGCACTCCCCTGAGACTTAGAGCCTAGTGCCCTACTTTTCTGATCCTGTCAAAACCTGAGGATAGAGCACTAGCTGATGAAGGTGCTAGGGCTGTATATTTCTGCTATAACTCTGAGCGATTTCCACCACCCTACTTATGCTGAGAGTACTCGGAGTTGCCTGTTCTAGCCTTTTTGTTCTCCTTAGACATTTCCCTAAGCTTATTTCCCTAAACCTGTTGAGAGTGAGAAATTAGCCTGGAGATGTCCATATCCCCTAAAAGCATAAAATTCTTGCACTCAGTCTTCATCTGATCGGATACCCCAAATAAGAACTTGCTCATTTATACCCTCGGATCGGCAACCATGTGTGGAGCATACCTAGACAGCTGGGTGAACTTCAGCCCGTACTATTGGACCAACATTAAACCCTGTTTCAAGTTCATAAACACTTGTGCCTTAGCTTCTCTCAACTCCATTGGGAAGAACCTGTCTAGAAAAGCTCCGATAAAGCAATCCAAAGTCCTAGGAGCTTCATCCTCACCCCTATTGTCTTTCCTTTTCGTGAGCCATATATGAGCCACATCATTAAGCTGGTAGGATACCAACTCCACCCCTATCATTTCCAATCACTTGCCTCCAAAAATCTTCTTGACCACATCAATGAAGTTCTATGGATCCTCACCAACCTGTGACCCTAAAAACTCAGGCGGGTTCATTCGAACAAAGTCTCAAACCCTAGCTGCAGTTGATCCACCATTAGAGTGAGCCTTCTGATTGTTCTGATTGGCTACACTCTAAGCCAAGAGCTGAATTACATTTTGAAATTCTGCATTCGTAATCTCATGGTTCGGGACTGGGGGACTACATTAGCATTCCATGTGTTAACTTTATGAGGAGGCATGATATGAAATGCATAACGACAGATTAGAAAGGAGAAGTTGGATCATACCTCACACTCGATAAGAATAGCAATGAAAGTGAAGTTTTTCTTAAAAGATTTTATAGCCTTCCCCTCATAGGTGTGGCGTGTTTCACATTCATCAAAGAGAATCTACTTATCGCAGTTTTAAGACATCTTAGGATTCTTGAACCTAATGCTCTAATACCAAGTTTGTCAAGCCCCAAGACTACCCCTTTAACGTAAAACAGAACCTAGGACCACGAGTGAACCTAAGCTAACCCTGTGTCTCGCATATCATAAGTATATTATAAAAGTTACTGATTAAAACATGTACTATGTGGAAACCAAAACAATGGATAAGTGAAAGTGGGGAAAACCCCAACTAGTCTGAATATATAAAACATACTAATAATTAAGTGATAACTGAAATGACCACTTAACAACTCAAGCTGAATCTGCTACTATGTCTAAAAAGACTATAACTGAGTTGAGTTGATGGGACATGCCCCTCAGCTAACTTTATCAAAATTGAAAACTAAAAGTAAAGACTAAAATGAAAGCATGTCTATTGTCCTCGAAATATGAGGACTCACCACTAACGCTATTGAATGTGGACCGAGAATCAATCTATGCATCATCTGAATGTTGAGTACCTGAACCTACATCATGAAAGGATGTAGCGTAGAGTATGAGTTAGTACTTGGAATGTACTGAGTATGCAGGATATAGATACTAAGCTGAACAAATATATGTGAGCTAAAGAAAGCATAACTGAGCAACGATATAATCTGAAACAAGATATAGATATGTATTGAAGTATAACTGAAAAGAACTCAACTAAATGCAATGACAAAGTAATAATCATGAAGATAACATGTTGAGTTGTAAACTAATATAAATGGTGAAAACCTAGTCAAATACACTAAAAGTCTGACTGTGGGAGCAACTATTAACAAACATAAACCACGTGAGATAAATGTGGAGTCCAATGTATATGCCCCATTGAGAGGACCCAATATACCTTGCCAGGGGTATAAAGGAATGACTGACGTGATCACTAAATTTGATGCCCAACAGAGAGGACATATAATTTTACGCGAACACATAATTCTGGGACTATGAGGGTAAACTGAACCCTAGTCCAACTTGGTGCTAAGTATACTCCCAACTGATTATATATATATGGCTGAAATGTAATTGAAATACTGAGTAGCTCAAAATACTGATATGCTAAATCAGAATGCAATATTTAAATATTGATAATGTGATATTCAAAATCTGAAACATGATTATCTGTTTAACTGACCTAGCAAGTGTAATTCATGAACTAAGAGAAGCTACTCAAACTAGGGTTCTGAGTACTATGTATGGAATTATACTAAATTATCATAAAACAATTTATTTAGATCAAGGGAACCATAATCACAATATATCTTGAAAATCTAGAAGCCCTAGGTCTGAACAGTTTATGAGAATTTTAAGAACTAACTGAATTCTAGGGACCTAATGGGTGAAAGGATTCCACTAGTGAAATTCCACATACCTGGTGACGAAATTTACGGAGAAATCCTAAAGATTTTGGGGCTGAACTCTAAAGAACACTACTGCTTGTTCTGGGGAAACTAGCACATGTTTCTTCTCTTTTTGGTCTATGTTTTGGTGAATGAGGATTCTGGGTAATGTCGTACCAGAATATTAGGTTTAAACTAAGTAAAAGATATAGTTTAGGTGTTAAACGACGTAGTTGAAATATCCAATGTATAAGGAAAAGACCAAAATAACCCTGACTTAAAAGTTGATGAAGCCCACCAACGGAGCCACTGACAGACCGCTGATGGAACCATGGTCCATCGAGTGGGTCGTGGTTTCTAGAAAATGCTTACTAGTTGTGAGTACCCCCATGTACGGTCCACTTTATTGACTGTGTGAAGGATCACTGACCGTGAAAGCCAATATCGTTCTTCACATAGGCTAGGGGGTCTGCTGTCTTGACTTGATGGACCAATCCACGACTAATCTGTGGGACCACTGCTCGTGGTGGAAACTGTTGTCCACCATGATGGCTGGGTGTGAACCACAAGAAGGTCGACGTACCGTGGTTCCTCTCACAGTCCGTGAACCTTTTTGTGGTCCACCCAAATTCTTGTTGTTCAATCTATTAGGTTTCTTAGATGTTACACTTATACGTCATGTCACATTTATGGTGTACTTTGGGTCATGACATTTGTCTACAATCATAACTACCGATTTAGTATTCCAACAGTGTTCTTAGAGGATCTCTAAACTTGGATTTATCGTTCACTTGGTGGTCACTTGATTATTTTCTTCTTTGGGTTAGATATGTTTGATTCTCCCTTGGTGAGTACTCGAAGTCTAAAGATCATATTTTACTTTTGAAGCTCATGCGAGGATTATGTTGTAGGAATGGAACTTTTTAAAGAGTTGTGATGGTATCTTGTTAAGAAAAGATTCATCCTGGTGGTTGTGTTGTTGTTCAGAGTATTTTCGTTCAGATTAGGTTTAAGGGTTAGTCCATGAAACATCCCAAAAATTTCTAAGTTTAGACTCGAGTCATTCTATATGGTGAATATGTTTTTTTCCGAGTGATTCAAAAGTTTCGTAGATGTTAAGGTCGCTAACACTTCATAGCATAAAGTTGAGTTGAAAATTTCCCTGCCAATTGAATTCCTCCATTAGATTTTTCTTTGCTACACTTTAAATGACCAAAACGTTCAACACATAAAGAGTTAGGTGGCCCATGATCTATCAAATCGAAGATCTATGAGTCCTCTTTCCAATGCCGTTGAGTTTGCTAAATTCTAATTTTGGATGAAGAAATTATGCCTGTTTAAGTGCAGCCTGTCTATTTAAGGTAATCCATCCATTTTAAGGAGGGGTATTTTGGTGTTTTCCTTACCCCCACTAGCCCAGCTCGTTTTTCTAAATCTTTTAGGGGTCAAAACTAATTAGAATCAGTTTTAGTCATTCCTAAACACACTTAGGCTTTTTGAGAGGAGTTCTAGAGGAGAAAAGAATAGCGTTCAAGATTCTTGCGAGCTTTCAGGAATTTCATCAAAAAATTAATTCTTTCGAGGTATGTAAGTTCTCATAATGTTGGTTTCATTCACCCACATGTCAATCATGTGATTTTTATCCGTAAATTCATTCTTGAGGTTGAATGATTTGAGTCTTGAGGTTTTTGCTTCATCTTTGTCAATGGAGTCTTGTTGTGTTCTTGATGTGAGGGTCTTGCGAATGAGTGATTGTTTTGGTAGGTTTTTAGTGGGTTTTCGATCCAAGTGTGTTTAGTAAATAAATCTAAGAGAATTTTGGAGGAAACTGTTTGAATTTAGATGAGGTAGGGTTGGAAAATTAAGAAGAAAGTTCGTCGAATTTTTTGGGCACTGCCTGGGGAAACGTGCCACTAAGGCACCAAGGGGGTTGGCTCCCCATGCCTGTAGTTTTCCAGAAATGGGGTGCTTTAGTTGAGGGGTTGGCACCTGTGCCAAGAATGCGGCAGGGTCACCTGCCTCCGTCCCTCTTCCATCAGTCGTTCTGTATGAGTTCTTTTAAAACTTATCTTCGCTCTCTTCTTGCTTTAAACTATTCAAACTACATATAATCATCGATAAATCCTATATATCATAATCATGATCCTAAATTTAATAATTCAAATTCTAGGTAGAGTTAAGAGTAAAGTTTGAGAAAGTGCCTTTGAGTCTTTTCGAAGAGTCTTCTATAATTACTTATAATTTATTTCAAGACTCGAGTAAGTTAGTATGACAATTACAAGAGTGTATTTATGAGTTTACATTATTATTGAGATCCTTGAGTCGAGTCATTCATGCCCATAATTTCTTATGAACTCCATAAATTGAGTATCTTTGAGAGGAGTAGTATCTTTCCTTTCTAAGTTCTTGAGTATTTAGTTTGTAATCCTTTTGAGATTCTATTCCTAATTATGGGACAACCATACGTTACACATGAAGGTCCTTGAGTTGAGGTTTTCATCCCCATTATTCCGCATGAACCTTATGAGTCGAGCATTCTTGAGATTAGTAGTATCATTGAGTCCTTGAATTCTGGAGTTGTTGAATTCTGAGTATTGAGTTCTATTTATGGATATTTTAAACCTTGAATTAAGTCGTTCACGTCCATAATTCGGCATGAACCCAATTTTGAGAAGTCTTTTATAATTATTTATAATTTCTTTTAATACTTGATTAAATGAGGATGAGGAGAGTTGAGTTTCCTATTTTAGAATGAGTATAAGGGAACTAAGTATTCCCAAGCATGTAACACTTTTACATTTAAAACGAGAGAAACACTGATTTCTACATGAGTTTATGTGGAGCATTGTGTATCACATCTTTTAAGAGGATCTTTTGAATAATTATCTCAAATTGAGGAAGAGTTATATTTTTAAACATCTGAGCATGAGTATATATTATTGGACTAGTATTAAGCACCGATATGGGGTGGAGTTCAGACAGCTTAAAATCCTCATAAACCATGTCTGCCAACATGGGTAAAGGGTCATATTTTTTAGAGGATTCCTTATTGCTTTTTAAGCATAGCTTAGTGGATCCACTTAGTTGAGGATGTCCTATATTCCGGCAAGGTATATGACAGTTTTGGCAGCATAGGCAAGATGTTGTATCACCACGTTGCTCGTAGTGATGGTTGTCGTTTAGAGAATATCCCAAATAAGAGTAATTAGCTTATTATTGTATTTTCATATACATTTGAGTTAATATCTATTGTTTTAAAAGTTTCATGTATATAGCATCTTTCATTGTTGCTTTCATATTGAATTGAGTATTCTTGAGTTGAGTTCAACATTCCTTGAGTTTCAGTTGAGTATCCTTGAGTTGAGTTGAGTATTTCTTGAGTCATATTGAGTTGAGACGATGTGAGTATCTCTTCCTTATTATCAGTTCGAGGTTATACTTATGTTGTAGAGTTCCTCTTACATGCTCGTACATTCCATGTACTTACGCTATTTGTAATGATGCATCATTTCATGATGCAGATACATGTATTCATGATGATTATCAAGTGTTTCGTTGTGGTCATGTGATATTCCAGTCAGCTTTGATGAGCCTTTTCATATTCCTGAGGACTTCACCTTTACCTTAAAGTTAGTAATTTTGAAATGGCCTGGGTCTTATCTGATATCCTTATGTAACAGTAGAGGCTTCATAGATAGGCATAGTTGAGGAGTTTTCTGTATTTACTTTCTTTTGAGTATTGTATAGACTTTTTAAAAGGTTGAGTCTTTTAGTTCAATGAATTTAATTTACTTTTAAGCTTATCTATGCTTGAGTTAGTCTTCCGCTTGTAGTCAGCCAGGATGCGGGTTTTCTTGGGAACCAACAATGGTTTTTGAGTGTCGGCCACATCCAGGGTGTAAACTCAGGTAGTGAAAAACTTTGTATCAGAGCACAGAGTTCAACTGTCTTAGGGTGTCTATGAAGTCATGTCGATAGGATCTTGTTTATAGTTGTGAGGTCCCCACTTTTATAAATGAGGGACTACAAACATTTAAGAAAAGTTTCCCTTGTACTCTAAATCGTGCAGTAGAACTGTGTCATAAGATGCTTATTCAAACTCATGTGTTTCTTGGATTCATTCGACTACCTCTCAGAGGTGGTTTAAAAGCAAAGTTAGTTTTATATCGATGAGTTTATCTCAATAAAAGTCTTGAGGAAGTCATGAGACCGCATAGGGGCTTGAGAGAAGCCTATGAGTGAGTTTAATTGTATATTCAAAAGGATGCACTCATATTAATGTGAATCTTACGTTTGATCTAAAATTGAGTTGTACTCTCTTGTCTAAGCATTGTTTTAGCTGAGATCCTTATGAGGAAGTATGTTTAGAGCTTAGGTAGTATTTTCACCCCTAAAGGTAGTAGGAGTTACGAGATTATGAGAAGTAGTAGTGAAAGTCCCCAAAGTTAGAGAAAGGTATGAAGATGTTAAGTTATCCAAGAAAGGGAGATAGTGATTAGGTAAGTTATGTTATTATAGTCATGCACCTAGTAAGTTATTTATGAGGAGTTTTCCCCTTATGGGTAGACTAAGAAATGATGAGTTGTGCAGATCTCATGATAGGAAGTAGAGTAAAAGTTTCAAGTTAGGATGAGTTAGAGTATGCTTTAACTAGAAATGAGCTTATGATGAGGTTCCTTTGTGTTTGTATCGGCCAAGTGTAGGTGTTGAAATAGAAGAGAAGGAATATTCATTAGGTGTTAGATCTAAGTCTGGCTTAAGATTTTAGGGGAGAGCCCATAATATTGAATGTGTAATAGAACTAATTAAGCAATGATGTGTGATGAATGAGTAAATAGGACTTAAGTTGTGAAGTGGAATGTGATGGTAATTTGTGAGTATGGAGACTGAGAGGTAAGGATGGACTACCTGTCATGAGGTCTTAGTAGACGAGTCTTTCTTAATATGTATCTAGTAGTTGTAAGTTAGAGTAAGCGAGTAGTCATATTGATATCCAGGATTTGTAATAAACATGAAGCTTGAATTTGAGATGAGCGTTATGATCAATAGAATGGCAACATGAGGGTCATGATATTAGTCTTGAGATTTGATCTGGTAGACTTGACATAGAGTAGGTGAGGAGTTGAGATGTTATCTGCAATAAATATGAGTGGTACAAGTGACAAACCCTAACCTTTAGATAAGGGAAGTGAAGTGTGGCTAAGTCACAAGAGTAACAAGAGCATTAATAGGTGTACATAGATGGTATGTAATCAGACGAGGTTCCAATTATGTTATGATATTTCATATGTGCCCAAATAATATAATTGAGTTGTCAATGTAGAATAGGCTGATGTAAGTAATGTTTTTCTCTTAAGAGTCAGATGAGATGGCCTTATAAGCCAATGAGAAGAGATTAAAAGAAGCATCTTAGAAGGAGGTCTTAAGAAGGAGTCTTAACACCTACTTATGGAGAGTTCAGTAGCCATGAGATAAGTTTTTCCGGAGTATTAGAGTAAGGCGATTGTAGACCAGTTTAGAGATGATGGAATAGATCTATAACTTTCAAGTATCAGTGTTAGACCTAAGAGGGAGATGATAAGATGAGGAATCAAGTCAAGTGTTGAGAATGAGATAGTTATGTCTTCAGAAAGAGTTAAGGAAGTACATCAATCCATTCATACTCTAGTGTATTCCTCAGAATTCAGTCATTACAACATCATGATGATGTTTCTTATATTAGAATTGTGTCTATGACCTATGCTAATACAGTTCAGAGAGATTCACATCTAAGTTCAGTTTCCAGAATGAGGGGCAAAGACTTTAGCTCATTAACCTCAAGCTTAATCCATGAAGTTATGGATATCATCCTCATGATATGAACCTATGACTATAAGCATTCATGTCTCATAGTATGCTCAGTATTGCAAATTCATGATTTACTTTCAATGGCTAGCAAAATAATCTTATGCCATGCATATTCTTATATCAGATATCTTGAATGAATCATGCTTATGATCTTTCGCGCTAAAGCTCATTCAAATACCCTTTTAGTTTTGAGGATTGGGTTGATAGTAGTGGTGTGATGATAGAGAAGATGATTGTTGTTTCTTATTGTGACAGTGGTGGTGTGTTTATTCCATCTAAGGTTACGAATGTGGAGGAAGAAAGAGATAAGGTTTTACGATGAGTAATAAGTCAGATTCCTAGTAATAATTAATGCATGAATGTTTTGTTGGTAGAGAAGATGAGAGGATGAGGAATTCTTCTAAGAAATGGTTAGTAGGAGTCCATGGAGTGGTTAAGCTTCTAGGTTTGAATGTAGTGTTCTTGGGATGATATTTGCTACAGAGTTATAGAACCCAAATCTTGTGATCTAGATCAAGAAAAATCGCCTTAACTTGGTGATTTTGAGATAGGCTTGAGTATAGTAAGTGTAACCCCTTTTCATTCTCAGTCCAGCCGTCATTCGAGAACGAATGATCCCAAGGGGGAGATATTGTAAAATCCCAAAAAATTTTAAGTTGAGACTCGAGTCATTCTTTAAGGTGAATAAGATTTTTCCCGAGTGATTCAAAATTTTATTAGATATTAATGTCGCTAAAACTTCATAGCATAAAATTGAGTTGGAAATTTTTCTTCCAATTAAATTCCTCTATGACATTATTCTTTTGTCAACTTCAAACGACCATAACTTTCAGCACATAAAGAGATAGGTGGCCCATGAAATATCAAATCAAAGATCTCTAAGCCTTCTTTCCAACGCCACTGAGTTTGCTAAATTTTGAGTTAAGATGACGGAGATATGCCCATTTGAGTGCAGCCTTTCAAGTTAAGGCAATCCATCTATTTTAAGGAGGGCCATTTTGGTGTTCTCCTTACCCCCACTAGCCCAACTCATTTTTGTAAATATTTTAGGGGTATAAACTTATTAGAATCAGTTTTAGTCATTCCTAAACACGCTTAGAGTTTCTAAGAGTAGTTTAAGAGGAGAAAAGAAGAGCGTTCAAGATTCTTGGGAGATTGAGGATTTTTGCCAAGAATTTAAATCTTTCGAGGTATGTAAGTTCTTATAGTGTTGGGTTCGTTCACCCACAGGCCAATCATGTGATTTTTATCCGTAATTTTATTTTTGAGTTTGAATGATTTTAGTTCTTGAAGAGTTCTTGAGGTTTTGGCTTCATCTTGGTCAATGAAGTCTTGTTGAGTTCTTGAGGTGAGGGTCTTGTGAATGAGTGATTGTTTTGGTAGGTTTTGAGTGGGTTTTCGATCGAAGTGTGTTTAGTATATAAATCTAAGAGAATTTAGAGGAAATCATTTGAATATAAATGAGGTAGGGCTGGAAAATTGATAAAAAAGTTCATCGGGTTTTCTGGGCACTACCTGGGGTAACGCGCCACTAAGGGGACATAGGGGCTGGTGCCCCACACGTACAATGCGCCAGAAATGGGGTGATGTAGTTTAGGGGTTGGCGCCAGGGTTTCCTACCTTTGTCCCTCTTTCGTCGTTTGTTCCAACTAAGTTCTTTAAAAACATATATTAGTTGTCTTATTGATTTTAAATATCCAAACTACATCTAATCATCAATAAATACTATATATAATAATAATGATCCTTGAATTCATAATTCAAATTCGAGCTAGAGTTAAGAGTAAAATTTGAGAAAGTCCCTTTGTGTCTTTTCAAGGAGTCTTGTATAATTACTTATAATTTTCTCAAGACTCAAGTAAGTGAGTATGAGAATGAGAAGAGTTTATACATGAGTCTACATTATTATTCAGATCCTTGAGTCGAGTCGAGTCGTTCATGCTCATAATTCCGCTTCAACTCCATAAATTGAGTATCTTTTAGAGAAGTAGTATCTTGGAGTTATAAGTTCTTGAGTATTGAATTCCTAATCCTCTTGAGATTATATTCCTAATTATGGGACTACCATATGTTATACATGAAGGTCCTTGAGTTGAGTTGTTCATGCCCATAATTTCACATGAACCCTTTTAACTGAGCATTCTTGAGATAAGTAGTATCATTGAGTCCTTGAGTTATGGAGTTGTTGAGTTCTGAGTATTGAGTTCTATATATGGTTATTGAAAACCTTGAATTGAGTCATTCACGTCCAAAATTTGGCATGAACCCTATTTTGAGAAGTCTTTTATAAATATTTATAATTTGTTTTAAGACTTGAGTAAATGAGGATGAGGATGAGGATGAGAAGAGTTGAGTCTCATATTTCAAAATGAGTATAAGGGAACTAAGTATTCCCAAGAATGTAACACTTTTACATTTAAAACGAGAGAAACACTGATTTCTACATGAGTTTATGAGGAGCATTGACTGTCACCTCTTTTAAGAGGATCTTTTGAGTAATTATCTCAAATTGAGAAGGATTTATGTTTTTAAACATATGAGCATGAGTATATATTATTGGTAGTAGTATCGAGCATCGATATGGGGATGAGTTCAGACAACTCAAAATCCTCATAAACCATGTATGTCAACATGGGTAAATGGTCATACTTTTTAGATGATTCCTTATTGTTTTTTAAGCATATCTTAGTGGATCCACTTAGTTGAGGATGTCGTATACTCCATAAAGGTATAGGACAATTCTGGCAGTGTGGGCGAGACGTTGTATCATCACGTTACTTATAGTGATGGTTCTCGGATAGAGAATCTCCAAAATAAGAGTAATGAGTTTATTATTGTATTTTTATATACATTTAAGTTAATATCTATTGTTTTAAAATTTTCATGTATATAGCATCTTTTATTGTTGCTTTCATATTAAATTTAGTATTCTTGAGTTGAGTTCAACATTCCTTGAGTTTGAGTTGAGTTGTTTCTTTCTTAAGTCATATTGAGTTGAAACGAGGTGAGTATGTCTTTTTTATTATTAGTTCGAGCTTATAATTATGTTGCAGTGTTCCCTTTACACGCTCGTACATTTCATGTACTGACGCCATTTGGCTTGCATCGTTTCATGATGCATATACATGTATTCAGGGTCATCAACAGGCATTTCGTTGAGGTCATGTGATATTCCAGTCAGCTTTGGTGAGATTTTTTATATTCAATAGGACTTCACATTTACCTTACGGTTAGTAGTTTTGAGATTTCGTGGGTCTTGTCCCGATATCCTTCTGTATTAGTAGAGGCATCATAGATAGATAAAGTTGAGGAGTTTTCTGTATTTACTTTCTTTTGAGTATTGTACAAACTTTTTAAAAGGTTGAGTATTTGAATTTAATTAAATTTAACTATGTTTTAAGCTTATGTAAGCTTGAGTTAATCTTCCGCTTGTAGTCAGCTAGGGTGAGGGTTCACTTGGGGACCAACAATGATTATCAAGTGTCAGCTACGTCTAGGGTATATACTTGGGCCGTGACAATCCGCGACTTAGTAACACTCCTGACTCGTAGATCTGCCAATTTTTTATTCGAAAGTTCACTTCTTGGTATTAATTCTTAATCAAATGGTCCTACGTTGAGTTCACTTGGAGAGATGAACACGACTCTGGAAATCATACCTCGGGCTATTGGTATGATCTAGTATTCTACTTTATTTTACTTTATGATCGAGGACGAACATGATTTATAGAGGTGGATATTTTAATGGCCCGAAAGTGAATATTTGGATATTGTTTTGTAAAATTGTCGTTTTAACCTCTCGATAGTTGTTAAAAGTAAATTTAGATCAGTCGCTGATAATAGTTTGATTTTTTTAACTATTCAGTTAGTACAAATATTTAATTGATGGGTATATTTTTTATAATTAATTTCATTGATAGTCAATGCGCCAAATCCATTGTTTATTAAATATATGATGTCGTGTGGCCATGTACAAAATGAACTAAATTTTACAGGGTTGAGTATTGACTCTTTCGGATACTAAAAAACAATATAGAATGTCGAGATGACCCCATGCTGCTATGGCGGCAATTTATATCAATATGAATGCTTCAGGTAAATACCTAGCAAAATCTCAAATATGACACATATCTTTGTCAGCATATGGCATCAAATATTGTAATGTTGTTAATGTTGGTTTTTCTAAGCTAGGGGCCAAGAGATGGTATGTCATTTATGGCATTATGACAAGCGAATTAATAAGCTAACTAATACAAGGGTGGGGTGCATAATTCCTATGTAAATTGCTATAGTTTCTGTGTTTTAGCTTCAGTTTGGAATATATATACCTTATGAATATTGTGTTGTAGCTTCAATTTTTTTTAAATATATATTAAGTGTGTGTAATTAAATATTTGTTGTGCTGAATCATATGAATACCATTATAATAATGTCAATTAGAGGCATAAAGACTTAATCGTAGCCCTGAATTTTAGGAAAATATGATACTTGGCATGTTAATTGGCATCAAGATTAGGAACTTAATTATCTATTTGGGGTGAGTTTTTGGGTCTAGGCTAGATCCATAGTAATATGGATGTTATTAGTTTTGAAATCTTATTCTGTTTATTTATTTGTATAGATTTCATTGATTTGGAAGCCCAACGAAGGGAAAGGCTCAAGTTCCGGAGTGAATTGTTAATTAATTGAGGTAAGTGGATTTCTCGACCCTTGTTAAGTGTATAGAATTGTGTGTTTCCTTGTGGTATGTGTTGGGGGGTAATGGGACTTGGTGATGAGTTGACTTTTCCATATTGAATAATTTTAATGATGAAAAAGAGGTTAAAAATGGCAATGTGATTAACTATTGGTGAGTATTGTGTTGAGAATGGTTTGAAATAATCTAGTTTATAATAATCTAATATAATATTATTGTTATGCTATAATATGAGGAAATTAATTGAAAAAGCATGAAAAACATGAATATGAATATGAATGACACAACTATGACTACCTATTTGCATGATGAAATGATTTATAATTATAAACTATTAATTTTGTACATACTCAGAAAATTAGAAGGTACCTAGAAATTATCATAGATGATATAAAAGAAATATTCAGACTGAAACAATTATGTGTAACATATAATGATAAATATTATTATATTCTACCATGAATTCCGCACCCTAAATATTATTATATTCTACCATGAATTCCGCACCCTCCAAAATTGATGTAACATATAATGATAAATATTATTATATTCTACCATGAATTCCGCACCCTAAATATTATTATATTCTACCATGAATTCCGCACCCTCCAATGCACCCTAAATATTTGGAGGGTGCGGAATTCATGGTAGAATATAATAATATTTAGGGTGCGGAATTCATGGTAGAATATAATAATATTTATCATTATATGTTACATCAATTTTGGAGGGTGCGGAATTCATGGTAGAATATAATAATATTTA
>JAJOOS010010005.1:0-17763 GCA_029582725.1 Solanum chiquidenum | reverse complement strand
GACCTCTGATTAAGGGTGAAATAGTCTCACCACAACCCATGGTAGTACCAAATGTTCATTAATAAGATTAATTATAAATTTTAAAATTCTTTTTTATTTCTGAAATTACATTCTTAATAAATATCTTCATGGAAACGAGAGTTTTTTTTTTATGTGGACCAAAAAATATAAGTACTTCTTTGCACTAGATGATTACACCAACATAATAAATACTTTCGTTATTTCATATTAACTGAATTTTTAGGGGGTTTTCATTGTTTAAGACAAGTGAATCGTTTAAATTCAAAATAAACATTTGATTTTTTTTCTATTTTTGGCTTTCATTTACAGTTTTTAGGTAATAAGTTCAACAAAGTTAATTGCTCATATTTATAATTTTACTCGGAATTAATTCTATTTTCAAGAAAAGTTTGACAATAACTAAAACAACAAAAGTGGAAAATAATATTTAATTTATGTCTCAACTTTTCTTTATTAGTGCATTGCCTCACAAATTCACATCATGAAATGAAATAGAAAGAGTATATTACAGTGTCTTCACAAACAATTTATCACAAAATTATTAATTAATTAATATATATTTTTATTTGATTATGGAGTAATTAAATATGGTTCACTGTAAATAAATATTTTTAAAAAGAAAATATGGGTACAGTGGGGCATCTGTTACCCCTGCCAGTCAAAGTAACAGTGGTATTGTGAAGAAAACATTAATTTTCTGGCTTACATTCTTGTCCTCAATTATCCACGCGCATATGCATAGTGGATGCAATTTGTTTTTTCATAAAAATGCTTTACTCTCTAAAATGAAATTTGATGACAAAAATTTGAATTAATTAGGCTCTAAAGTAGTAAAATTTTGCTTTTGATTGATAGTGCGTAATATATTTCTCAAGTTCCTAATGTGTTAATATTCACTTTTAGCTACTTCTTTATCATTTTTTTTTAACTGAATAATCAAAGTACTCCCTACATCCTAATTATTTGTCTACTTTTGAATCGACACACTTATTAAGAAAATAATGATTGATATAGTGAATTTATCATTTCACCCCTATTAATTATGAAGTTATTCATGTTCAAGCAAGTTTCAATAATACCATTGTCACTGTTACAGATGTACGGGGTCGAGTAGTTTCTTGGTCCTCCGCTGGTACTTCTGGATTCAAAGGTACGAGAAGAGGAACACCGTTTGCTGTTCAAACAAGTGGATGAATTAAAAACTTAATATTTTTAAAAAATTCAACCTTTTTTAAAGTAATTAATTGAGGATAAAATAAATAAATAAAAAAATTCTTTCTTGATTTATTAAAATAAATAAGTAATTGAGGACAACTGGAAAAAAAATTAGACAAATAATTAAGGATAAAAGAAAGAGAGTATATATTACAGTAGCTCTTCTATATTTTACACGTAAAATTACGTTAAATTTGTTATTGCTTTTATATTCACTTTTAGCATTGGATCGATCTCTCTCACCATTTGACTAAATTCAACACTTACTAGCATGCTAGCAATTATTTCATTTCATCATTGTTACTCCCTTCACATCTCTTTAGAGATATTAACTCCACTTCCACTTCAACATATATAATACTCCTTCTTCTTTGATACTAGTTGTTTATTATTGACTTAACACATATATTATAAAATAATAAATAATATAAGTAGTATTGCTATAATACCCTTTAAATATATTAGATATTGAATTATATTTAATAGCAAAATAGACAAAAGAGGGTAAATCATTTCTTAATTTTTTAAATTAAACAAGTATTATTTAACAACTATTTTTAATATAGTGAAGTGTGAAAACCTCAGTGTATTAACAGCTTTAAATATTTGTTAAGTCATTTGTTCAGTTTCACTCTCAAAAACTCACTCAAATCTCCCTTTCTCTGTTCTCAAACAACCGTCTCTGAGTACCCAATAGCTCCTCGAGATTGGTGCTCCATCAATGGCCAAGACTCAAACTTCACCTTGACTGTTTGCACAATCCCACACATTGCATGTGGTGCAGCTCAGTCTCATTCTATATATTCTTGAAAAAACCCCTTTTTTCATGCTTGATTAACTCTGACAAGAACAAGCCAAAACCAAAGCCCCAGTGAGCTAAACAACACAAACTAAACAACAAAAAGAAATAGAACCCATAAGGCCATAACCCCATTAGTCCATTTTCATTTTTTCCCAACATTTTTTTTTTTTTGCCATTGATGGAGGAAAGACCAGAAACAGAGCTTATTTCAATACCAGCAACACCGCGTGCATCAACACCTGAGATTCTAACACCGTCAGGCCAAAGATCACCAAGGGGTGGTGGAGGACATACATCTACTGGTGCATCTAAAGATGCTAAGTCATGGACACCAACTTCATTTATTTCACCTAGGTTTTTGAGCCCTATTGGGACTCCAATGAAAAGGGTGTTGGTTAATATGAAGGGTTATTTGGAAGAAGTTGGGCATTTGACTAAGCTGAATCCTCAGGATGCTTGGCTTCCAATTACTGAATCTAGAAATGGCAATGCTCATTATGCTGCTTTTCATAATCTTAATGCTGGTATTGGGTTTCAAGCTTTGGTCTTGCCTGTTGCTTTCTCTTTTCTTGGATGGTAGTGTTACTCTCCCTTTACTCTGTTTCATTTACTTGGTGTTTGTTATTGCTATTCTTGATATTGTTATGGTTAAAGATTGAATCTTTTTTACATTTTCTTGTGGAATTTGTTGTAGTATGATCTATATGTAAGAGTTTTACTCAAATTTGCTTGCTTTTGACTGTTTTTTTCAAAACAATTTGTTTATAAAGATTCTGCTTTGTTGGTTTGATGAGCTATTGTTGATTGTGTTATGGTTAATGCTATTGTTGATTGTGTCATGGTTAAAGATTGGATCTTTTTTTACATTTGTTTGTGGAATTTATTGTTATATGATCTATATGTAAGAGTTGTATTCAAATTTGATTGAAAAGCTGCCTGCTTTTGACTGCTTTTCAGAAAAAAAAATTGGGCTTATTCTGGTGTGTCTATAAAGTTTCTACTTTGTTGGTTTAAAGAACTCTCTTTTCCATCTGCTTGGTGCTTGTTATTGTTATTGTTGATAGTGTAATTGGTTAAAGTTTTGGCCTTTCTTAATTTCTTTGTGAAATTTATTGTTTTATGATCTGTATGTAAGAATTCTATTAGAATTTGCTTGCAAAGCTGCATGCTTTAAGCAAATTTTGGGCTTACTATGGTTTGTCAATGAATCTTTGTTTCTCTTTGTTTGAAGAGCTCTCTCAGCTAATTAGGGATTTGTTCTTCATAAACTTTCTTAAAGCCAACCGTCAGTCTCGAAAGTCTTGATCTTTCAGCTATTTGTGACCTCTAAGTACTGCTTTTTTAAATGCATATCAGTTGTCTTTGAAAATGGGGTCTTTGATTGACTATACTGCACTCATCTAAACGGACCCCTCCATCTATTGACATGTTATTTAAGAAAATTATCACGCTTTGTGGACCAACAAGAAATCTTCTAAATCTGTCTCTATGGATTTACTTTTCTTGCTTTTCTCAACTTTCATCATTGATTTCAAATGAAATTAGTAAAAAAAAGATAGTTGTACTAATTGTTGGCATTCATACTACTTTGCCTTTTCATTAAAATACATCTACTAGGTCCTCTCTCATTTTTTGTTATCATATATTGAGAAATAAGACTGCCTATTTCCTTTTGTTCCATCTTCCTTTTGCATTTCCACATCATTTAAAAAGATGGTCCCATGGTACATCAAAGTATTTAAGTTCTGTACATTTACCTAAAGATATTTTTTACTTTAAATATTAACTACAGATACATGTCTAATTAAATCTTCATATGATAATGTATAAAAAGAATTAATGTAGTTTTGGGGGCATTTTGTATAACAATAACAACATACCCAGTGTAATCCTACAAATGGGGTCTGGGAGGGTAGTGTGTATGCAAATTTTTCCCCTACCTTGGGAGGTAGAGAGATTGTTTTTGATAGACCCTGTGCACGAAATTGATATTCTTGAAACGCAATGTCATTCATTCCATAAATATATAAGGATTTTCCTCATCTATTTTTGATGGAGATATCTTTCTTTTTTGCCTTGTGTTGTAGCTATCACACACTCCTTTTGTTACATTCTTGGCACTACAATTTAGTCAACAGTTGGTCCAGAAATTGCTTTTGATGATTTTGACCTATCAGTTTGACTTTAAGATCTAATATCTCTAAATGCTACTGGAATTTCTAAGTGGACTATTGTGCATTTATTACAGTATGTTCCATCTCAGTAATAGGAGAGAAATATTTTACTATTGAATTTTCCACCAAATCCGATCCCTGTTGTATGTTTAATAGCCAAGTTACCTTTTTATTATCTGAAGTGTACGTTGTAAATGAACGATCACTGATCGTTCGTTTGATGTCATTAAGTTTCCATTTTATTAATCTTGTGTCAGCATATATACCAGAATGTAAAGCGTTTAACTTTCCTTTTGGATGCAGGAGCTGGGGAATAATTTCCTTAACTATAGCTTATTTTTGGCAACTCTATACTTTATGGATCCTTGTTCAACTGCATGAAGCAGTTCCTGGAAAGAGATACAATAGATATGTGGAACTTGCGCAAGCAGCATTTGGTAAGAAAATCAAGTACTTTCCATATGACATGTTTAAGACCACAAGATTAAATGACATTTTGGTACATTCTGCTTATCTTTAGACCGCAACATTCAAAAGTTTCTTTACTTTCTTAAATTATGTGCCAAGTCAAAACCAGGCAAACAAATTGAAATAGATGAGTATTTATTTCACTACCACTAATACACCACCTAAGTCACAATGAACATCTTAAACTTCGTGTTTGGTCAGCCACCGTCATATAATTTTAAACGGAGAGAGTGCTTAATTATAGGTAATGAGCAAGATGCATGAAAAGCTGATAGAGTTGTATAACTCCTATTTTCCATTGAAGAAAAGGGAAATGAACATAGTTTGTTGGAAATCTTAAATAGTTCACTTTAATTGCTATAACATTATTGTATTCATTTTACATTTTTTCAGGTGAAAGACTGGGTGTTTGGCTTGCTCTCTTCCCTACTGTTTACCTATCTGCAGGAACCGCAACAGCATTGATTCTCGTAGGAGGAGAAACCATGAAGCTGTTCTTTCAAATTGTTTGTGGTCCTCTCTGTTCATCAAATCCTTTAACAACCGTGGAGTGGTATCTGGTTTTCACTTCCCTCTGCATTGTTCTGTCCCAGCTCCCGAACTTGAACTCCATCGCTGGACTCTCCCTTGTTGGTGCAGTGACAGCCATAACATACGCCACTATGGCATGGGTCCTTTCTGTAAGCCAACCACGACCACCTTCCATTTCATATGAGCCCATTTCTTTGCCTTCCTACTCAGCTTCTCTCTTTTCGGTCTTGAATGCCATGGGAATTATAGCATTTACCTTTAGAGGACACAATTTAGTTCTTGAAATTCAGGTAATTTTTCTTACCCTTTTTTCCGGCATGTGCAAACGCAAACTGTTTCTTTGACTAGTCACACGAAACATTTCAGTTTTGCGATTGTATAGACATCAACTAATATCTTCTCTTTCATATTTGCAGTCAACAATGCCGTCAACGTTCAAGCACCCAGCTCATGTGCCAATGTGGAAGGGAGCAAAAGTTGCTTATTTCTTCATAGCCTTGTGCCTGTTCCCTATTGCCATTGGAGGCTTCTGGGCTTATGGAAGCCTTGTAAGTGTAGCTATCTTTCTGTTATTTCCGCCGATCAAACAGAATTTGGTCGTCATAACTATTAAATTCAGTCACATTATTTTGACAGTATAATTTTTTTTCATTTTTGCCTTTGAAAAAGCTTTTCCAAACTATTATAATACACCCTTCATCCCAATTTAAGTGTCTTACTTTCCTTTTTGGTCCGTCCCAAAAAAGAGTATCTCTTTCTATATTTAGTAAGTTTTTCAATTCCAATATTCCACCTGACAAGTTTAAGCACATAAGATTTAAAGGACTACACACAGACCATACGATTCAAAAGTCTCCCTTTATTTCTTAAACTTCGTGCCCAGTGTCCAGTCAAACTAAGACACTTAAATTGGGACCGAGGGAGTGTTTTGGTAGTACTCTTGCTAATTTACTATCCACTCGAACATTTTTTCTTGTTGCATATGTTTCCCCGGGCCATGTATCCTTGGTAGAATGGAGTACTCCTCTGCTTGGACTGTATATGTTTTCCTCATTCTTTCTGATTTACTCGCTTACTTATTAATTCCTTACAGATGCCATCGGGAGGAATGCTAAGTGCACTATACGCCTTCCATATTCACGATATTCCAAGAGGACTTCTCGCCATGACATTTCTCTTAGTCGTGTTCAACTGCTTGAGTAGCTTCCAAATATACTCAATGCCAGCATTTGACAGTTTCGAAGCTGGATACACTAGCCGTACCAACAAACCATGCTCAATCTGGGTCCGTTCCGGTTTCAGAATATTTTTCGGATTTGTTTCATTCTTCATCGGAGTGGCACTTCCGTTCCTGTCAAGTCTTGCAGGATTGTTAGGAGGACTCACACTTCCGGTAACGTTTGCTTATCCTTGCTTCATGTGGGTCCTCATAAAGAAGCCTACAAAGTACAGCTTTAACTGGTATTTCAACTGGATCCTTGGATGGTTAGGAGTTGCTTTTAGCTTGGCTTTTTCAATCGGAGGAATTTGGAGTATGGTCAATAATGGACTTAAACTCAGGTTCTTCAAGCCCAACTAAGAGATAGATCATGAATAAAAAGCGCACTTTGGTATGTAAACTTGTATTTGCTAGTAGTAGTTTGTAATGTGTGTTTCTATTCTAGGCTTGAGAAAAGGTGAAGTGGAGAAACAACGCGTGCGTGTGTGTTGGTTGGTTCGGGGGGAGGGGAGGAAGAGGAATATGTATAAAAACCATAGGTACAAACATGTTCTTGTTTTCTAACCTTTGAAATTTGGTGTTGTATGCTTATGAAATCGCTCGAAAGTCACATTTTATAAAAACTAGAATGTTTGCAGGATGATTCAGTTTTCAACTTGTTAATGCACTAGGTCATGTTCAAAAGTTGTGCTTGCATTGTTATATTTGCTTTATTGAAGAAGGATATATTGAGATGGAATTAGTCTTTGTAGAGTAAATGATTTAGTTTCTCATCAAAAGTTAATTTTGCTTGAACCGAGGGTTTATTGGAAACAATCTCTTTACCTACACAAGCTGCATGATCAGGTAATGTCTCCGTATACGCTACCCTTTTCAAATCCTATTTGTAGGATTATACCGAGTATATTGTAGTTGTATCAAATGTTAACTTTGACATTTACACCTTATTGTAATTATTACTTGAAAACAACTATGACATTGTAAATGAATTATAGCTCTGCCCCTGCATGGATGAAGCTAGGTTCGAGCTACAAGTTTGCTAGAATTCAATAATTCTAATCAAAATCCTGTATTTGTATTAAGAAATTATTTAATATATAAAAATAATTTATCTAGCAAGAATCCAAAAAAATATATATTTTCTAAATTTATACTCTTAAGAGTTTGAATCCATCTCTCGATTAGCATTGAGGTTCTGTTCAAGTCTTTCTAAAATCAACTCATAAACTCAAAATTTTAAATTTGCTTATTTGCTTCTCAATTAATTTAGTGGTTTTATTCTATGTGTACTGCTGAAGAGTTTTGGTATGAACATTGACAAACTCATGCATGCATATATAACATAGTTAATTAGGTGACTATATAGAGCAAATGGCCAAAATCCCCCCAATCTATAGTCGGGTTTCCAACTACATACTCATATTTTACGAAAGTTCTATTATACCCCTGAACTATTTTAAAATGAAGATTTTTGCTCCCTAAATGCTGATGTGGCAAAGAAGGTGTAGTTCACTCTCTTTGAGAGAGTGAGAGATAAAAAGATAGTTAAAATATTAACTTTATAAATATTTAATTTATCTCATATTAATATTCTATTTTTTTTTTAAAAATGTTTCCTTTTATTTATTTTTTACCTTCTTTATCTCTTCCCTTCAATCTTCATCATCGGATCCATACTAGACATTTGGTGGTGGCTCACCTCGACCACCAGGTCACCACCCTCATCAGGTTTTCATCACTAAGTCAATTCTCATCACCAAATCACATACTTTTCATCACTTTGAAAATTTGTTGGTAGCTCAAAATTAAAATTGAAAGTTAGAAGAATCTAACTTTAGACTAGTCATTAATGGAGGAGTTCACTAAGTAATAGATTCAATTAATGGAGAAGAATTCATCATTGGGTAACAGACTCTTTAATGAAGAAGACCCATTTATTGAAATTGTTGTAAACATCAATCGAATTTCTCATATCAACATTGTTAAATCTAAATCAATACTAGTCCCTCCGCAAGTTTGATACCTTTATCCCGGCAAGCAAGTATCGTTTACCAGTGATTCTTTGAAGAATCGATCTTTGAGTAATATTATAATAGTGGAAGAAGAAGCAATATTTAATGATAGAGTTTTTTGTTTGTCTCTAGCTTTAGAAAATGAGATTTCCTAATGTGCGGTGAAAGTCGAAGTTTCGATAGTCATGGCGTCCTCTTGTCAAATCTGCAGAAGGTTCAAAGAAAAAGAAATGGAGGAATGGAAAAGAAAGAGAAAAGGAGAAGATGAAAATAAAAAATAAAAAAAGTAAAATATAAAAGAAAAATTAATTTTTTTATATGAAAAAAGGGTAAATTTACGTGGCAGCATGTGTTGAATACCACCTAATACAAATCTGGGCTTGAGTTTGTAGGGGGTAGATATTTCACTTTTAAAAGGTTCAGGGAGGTGATAGGACCCTCGTGAAGAATAAGTGTGTAGTTAGGAATTCGGTAATAGCTTGGGGGGGCTTTTGACCATTTCTCCTACTTTATACATAACCATGAGATGTACTCCCTCCGACCTTCATCCCATATTAGGTGGATATTTTCTATTTAACACTGTTATTAAAAAAATCATTATTAGATTGATTAACTTTACTATTTTGTCCTTTATTTATATTAATTAGCCTCTTGAAAAATAATAATTAGATCTTTCAAATTTGTTTAAACTTTCAAAGATCATATTAATTGTAAGGGTAAAATGAGAAATTTAATTAATTATAATTGATTTAGTAAGTAATCAAGTAATATAGGGCGTATAAATACTTTAACAAGGTGTCTATCTAATATAGGACGGAGGAAGTAGTATAGAAGCAAATTGGAAACGAACGTACATAATTAGGCTAGCTTGCACAGGAATCAAAATGAGATTGTGATAAATATGGTGGATCTAGGATTTTAAGGTTGTGGGTGCTCTAAAAGTGGCGGAGTCAAAATATAAAAAATAAATGTTAACAATGAGATACGAAGAACTCAGGATCAACAACACCAAAAGAACCTTAAGCATCCATCCAAGAGCCAATGGGCCAAACATATCATTTATTTATTTATTTGGTGCTCTATATTAATTTTATACAAATTCCTCTTAATTTCTACATAGATATATATATTTCGAGACGAGGTTAACAGGTGCTCGAGCACCCGGCGGACTCCATGTGGGTCCGCCCCTGGTGATAAAATGAATAAAATTTCTCTATCATTGATTAGAGGTTTTGAGTTAGAACTTCTAAAAGTAAGAGAAAAAAATGTGTTAGAAGCGCCACCCTCATCCTATAGTGTCGATCTATATTTAGCCGAGAAAAAAGTTTGTACAATACTTCATTTGTCTCATATTAGTTATCTATTTTTTTAATTTATATATTCATTAAGAAATGATGAACAAGAATGACAGTTTTACTAATTTATCTTTTAAAAAACTTTTTGAAATTTACAAAATGTTTAAAACTAAAAGGAATAGAAAGAAGAATTAGTTATAAGAGTAAAATGAAATATTCAGGTATTCTTCGCTCCTGTCAAATAAAGTAGAGGGGGAGAACTGGAAGACAGAAGGAAAAAGAGCAAAGGATTGACAAGTCTAATGGGGGAGACGAAAAAAATTTATCTTGTGTTACTAAGTTTCAAGACATTCACTGAATCCTTCATGATGGTTTGGTGACAGGTACTAGTACATCGAAGCCTTAAAGAGCCGTTGGACTCCAAACAAGCCATTACAAAGCATCATCAGCCCAGGCAAAAAAATATTATAAAATGACAAATAATTTGAAATAATTATTTATGATATATGAAAAATTAATTTGAAAGGAGGAAATATACATCCTATATATTAGTGGAATCTAATTGTTAGTGGAAAAGTTGGGATGCAAAAGTAGGAAATTCGTTTAGGATTGGGAATCAAATTCCATTATATCGGCCACGGTCGGTGGTGCATATCAATCTCGGCGCTGACACTTCATTTTGGAGCCATTCATTAATTACTACTACTTTATAATCGTCTGCGTTATAGACCGAAGAATACTTATCATCTGAATAACTTTAATTATATAATTATAATATCTAAATAACTTGCACGTATTTTGAATAATTTTATAGAATATTTGTTATTCATCATCAAATAATTCCTATCTATCGAAGTTTGAACAAAATGGCAACAAAATCACCAAAGCTTCTACCCAAATTTGAATATAAAATTTCACCGTTTTCAACCAACTTCATTAATCAGTAAAGAGTGCACTGCATTTAACACTTATCAAAAAGATAATAGTCATATAATCAGGAGTTGTTTTTTAAAAGTTAACTTTAGACAATTATGTGACAGGGGTCGAAGGGAAAGGGAAGGGCCCCCTTCAAAACTGGAAAAATGGCTTTTTGAAATAACACCACCCTAACAGGCCCCCTTTCTCCCTAACAAACCTACAAAATACTTTAGATTTATAGGAACATTTTTTAGTAATAAACTGGAGGACCCCCATCAAACCCAATAGAAGAAGAAAGAAAAAAGTAAAATCACCAAAAGTACTACACTTTTTGCAACATAATACACCATGGAAGAAGACAAAACAAACAACAAAACAGTAAAATCACTCAAATTTCAAGTTATTAAGTTATGCATAATGCAACTATATGAATCTTTACTGATCAAGTTGTTCTATTTAGTCGCGCATGTAGAAAAACAACATTCATGAAAACTAACAAAGAAAATATATTCTTCATTTCATGAAAGTTGGGACCTATTTCTGTCAAAAAGAAAAAGGAAGACTCCCAAAAATACATTTACAACAACAAAAACAAAAAAAACAACACTTGCCCACCAAGCAAAAATAGCTTTGCCTACTATAGCAGTTTTTAGTAAAAATTCCTACAGCCAAACCAATCCATGCAACCCCAAAAAACTTGCAAAAAGACAAGAGACGCATTAATAAAATTTAAAATAAAAATAAAAAAACACCTCCTTTTTTTCGATTTCTTCCATGAAACTACTCTTAAAAGTATATAATATAATATTATTTCTACTTCATTTAAGACTTGTCCCTGGTGCTGAAATAGCAAGATCAGGCCACCCAAAACAATCATCATCACCCCCTATTCCTCCGCCGCCGCCGCCACCGCCGCCTTCCATCTCACCACCACTCAGCTGCCACTTGTCATTTTCACCGCCGTCACCGCCATTCCCTCCGCCGCCTACTTGCTCCATGGGCCAATCAAGATTCCCAAGCCCAAACCCGCCTAGCCCAAGCCCAAATCCACCTAATGGCACAAACCCACCCACCCCCACTGGAGCTGTCAACAACGAAGTAAACGACGACGTACCATTTCCACCTTCATGTACTGACTCATTCAAGTTCACTTCACAACCCATCAACGACATCGAACCCGACCCGGAACCCAAACCCGACCCGGATCCCATCATTGTGATCGGGTTGGCGTGTTCTTGAACGTTGCCGGTACTGGAGTTGATACGGGGGCGTTTATGGGAGGAGTTCTTCCGTGTACCGCCGCCGACGGGGACGTTCCTTAAGGTTCCACCACGTGTCCAATACCGGCGACAGGACTTACAGAAATGACGAGGTTGAGAAAGATTGTAGTTGTTGTAATAACAAAACTTTGTGTTTGTAGAATCACAACGTGGACACGGCAAGTTCTCCGGTTCCGATGGCCGTGTTCCGTTTACCGGCGCCGGCAGTCTCGCCGGACGTCCATCGCCGATTTCTGAAGACATTTTTTTTGAGCTTGTTTTGTTCAGGTGAAAAAAGGGTGTGTTCTTTTATGGATGATAGTACGTTGAAAGAGGACAAAGATTTGATTTTTTAAGGGAGAGATAAAGAAAGAGCTAAAAGAGAAATCTTTGTTTTGGCGTGAAATAGTGGGATTCTTATATATATACACATATATATGGAGGGTGGAGGTTTTGAAATTATCGAATGTATTTTATGATTTATGTATCATATTTATTGAATTCACATTGAAAAAATAAATTTATTATACGTACTACATAATGAATATATCAAATTTTTTGTATCTTACTAAATTATGTATCATATTTATTGATTTCACATAAAATATTTGTATAATTCACTGTATTCTGTAATATATTTTTTTTCAAAGATTATACAATATTTTTGGAACCAGTTACGCGTAAGAAAACACTAATCGCATTTAAAATTCTTCACAATTTTATGACGCAGTTTAAAAAGACAACTCCAGAACTTTTCGATGCAATAAGAAAAGTTAAAGTTGAACTTCAACTAGATTTAAATTTTAACAAAAAACAAAACACAATAGTATCATATTTCTCTAAATTGTCTTAGATATATTTGTACTTTTAAAGAATTATTAATTTATAATATTAATGGGATCATATATTTATATAGGGTTCTTTTGAAAACACATATTATCATATTATCTTATCGAAAATATGTGATTTTTTTCATTGGCTCAAATTGACATTGAATTTTTTTTTATCTTAAAAGAATTATTAATTTATCAAATATTAATTTAATGAGATTTTACTATAATAAACATTTCTAGTATCTTGTCATAATTATAACAAGCACTTCGGATTTTATTTTTTTGGGTAAACATGGTGTATTCAAGTAGACAATTTACTAATAAGGAGATTGATGTTTGTGTAATCAAGACACAACTTTCAATACAAGTGTCTACAATAGTATAATAGTAATATAACCCAATCGAATGGGTTGGGGTCGAGTCTCAAGGGAGCGGTTCTGAGAATTAAAAGTTAAGCGCGAATATGCTAGAGTTAACCATAACTAAAAATATTATTGAGTAAAAACATCATAAATTAAGGGGTTGACACGAATGTCAATTATCAAGAGGGTTTGTAGTCGATTAATAACTAAAACAACGAAAACAAAAAGATGTGAATATAGGGAGACGAGATTCTTGAGATGTGATAGGAATATGGAATAAACTACACAATCGGGTAAATGCTATTGATAATCAATTGCTGAACATTTGTAACTAGGCTAGACTTTAGTGGGGGTAAATTCTCTCTCGAGCAACTTACCCCGAATCAACTCGGTTTCTCTCGAACATCGAGTTGCCGTTTTTAAGCACAACCTCCGCCTTAGCCCATTCACTCTCTCGAGCTGAATGTGTGGGAAAAGGCCTAGGATTCACTCTCTCTCGAGCTGAATGTGTGGGAAAAGGCTTAGGATTCGCTCTTTCGAGCTGAATGTGTGGGAAAAGGCTTAGGATTCACTCTTTCGAGCTGAACCCATGACGACCCAATAACCACCGGCTATCGATTTAGTAGTCTTAGTTTTAAAACCTCTCTCTCGAGCAAGCCAAAAATACTAAGATGAAATCGTATTTGCAACTACAATCCTATTAAGTTCAAACACAACTACTAAACAAAATCACATTTAAAAAAACAAATAGACTAACAATAAGAAATACCCAACAGGAAATTTAATCCATATTCACAAAATCACACCCCAAGAATTGGGGTTTTAGCTAGACATAGAAAAAAGAAAGAAAATGATACCAAATCGAAGTAACATCAACTAGGTATGATTTATATTCACTTTAAACAAGTCTAGGATGAAGAATCTTCAACACCCACTTCCAATTTCTTGGAATTGGAAGTCTTCAAATCTTCAAAAGCTAAGAACAAGGTCTCTCTATTTGAAACTTGGAAAAAATAAAATGTTGTATTTGAAATTGCATACTAAGATAAAAATTCAAACTAGTATTTATAGTTGTAAAAAAATGTGTTGCGAAGGATCACTCGGCGCAGTTAGTCGGGATCGCGGATGCACTCGGCGATCCACCCTTTGGTCTGCTTCATCGTCTTTCAGCTCTTGCCTTCAGCATCTTCGCGTTCTGGATAATTGGGCGATATAATACTACCTCGCGAAACTGTTTGGCGACACGCCGACTGCTCCTTTTCATCGCCGACTTGATCTTTTTCTTCAGGGCTCAGCACACTGAAACTTTGGTCGAGGTAAAGGCCATTCGGCGACTTGCCGAATGCATTAGGCGATCCTCAGGCCTTCTTTTCTTCGTCTTTTCAGCCGTTTTGTTCCTTTTGGTCAAGTAGTGTCCATGCTTTGCCTCAAACTCCAAATACCTGAAACTTAAGGATTTACATCGATTATTGAGACAAAATATGCATTTGAGGACACTAATTCTATTAAAATGAATCCCTAAATGAGTCCAAATTGTGGACTCATCAGAGATCACAATTAAACATCACAATTAACATTTAATGAGCTTTGAGCTTTATATATGTTAGTATAAATATTCTAGTAGCTATAATAAGTAAAAATGATTGTTACCAATGGATTTAGTGTAATCTGATCACAAGTAAGATTGGTGGAGAGTTTTGTGTGTTTACAAGCTTACGTATACTTCATTATCATTCAACTACGTAAGGATTTTGGCCCCTCATGAGATCCATGTTTGCTACCTATTATACTGAACCTTCGATCATGTATACTACTTTTTTCGATCAAAATTAACATCACTGCATTGTGCTTAAACAATTGACCGCAGTTCGGAGGCACTTGTTCAGCTTTCGACATTTTTTTTTCTTCAGAAATAATATAGAATAAAAAATGAGATAATCAATATCTTAGCGTAGATAGAGAGGTTTCTTTCGAAATCCTCAAGCATATTAAATCAAACAAGTAGTGATAAGAACAAATTTATGTAAATTAACATTCACAAATTCAAGCACGTTTTATATACCATCTTAAGTACTAAAAGACAAAAGAAAAACACGAGTCATGTAAAATTAGTTTGATGTAATATTCATATCTTTGGAGTACGTACACAAATATACTCCTACAATTTAATGTGAAAGTCGGCCAATCATGATCGACACAAATTTAAATTAATTAAATTGATAAATTTGAAATACTAGATCATTAAAAAATAATTTAACGTTAAGTCAATTTTTTTTATTGGTATGCTTTGTTTCCCTTTTATCAATACTTGGTTAGTTTTGGTGGTCATTATGGGTCACACAAAAAATGGAAAATTATGGCATGAGCCACGAGCTACTGTTATTTAGTCATCTATCAATTGTAAAGATGTTTCCAAATCATGATAACCAAAGATTATCATTGTAACTTTTAGAACATGCTAAAATCAGTTGACTGATTTCCAAAATCACCGGTCGCCGATTGCTACTAAGACCCTAACAGAACTTTTCGGTGCAAACTTACTTATTTCACTCCTACTCATATTTCGTCCTTAATCAAAGGTCTCCAATTTATTTATTTTTTGCTAAAAAACATTTCCTCCCCTTAAATGTGTGTTACACTGTGCATATAAATCTGAATTAATCAGACCTCTAATGTACATATTATATATAAAAAAAATATATCCAGTCACAATCTAATAGGAGCAGAGCTAAGGGTATAAGTTAATTATATTCATTAATCCAAACTTTCTTCATAGAAAATTACTATATAGATATATAAAATTAAAATTATTTTTCATGTATATAAAGCACAACTTGATGTGCTAAGCTTTAGCTATGCATAAAGTTCGGAGATCATGACAAGACCACAAGGGTACATTTTTGTAAAATGTCGTTTTCATAGCTTAAAATTATGACTTTATGATCACATGATAACAGTTTTACCAGTTACGTCAATACTCTCCTTCAATATATATTATAGATATTGAATCTAGTTCTTTGAAGTGTTTTTTTGAGTATATGTGTTTTGAATTTTTTTTAGTTGCAATCTAGTATTTGAACTTTTGAGTCTCTATGAGTATACTATGTATAATGCTAAAAGCTTTTCATGATAGTTTTATATATAGTAAAAATTACACTAGTGGTGCATATATTTTGTATAGCTTGCACCATTAGTTAGTGCTCTCATGATTTGTCATTGTTTTGATGTTAGCGGCGCATTTTTTATGCATATTATCTACCACTATTTAATTCCACATGCAACTTTTCACAAAATTTACTTGACAATCTCTTAGGTTCACCTTATCTTGTTTGGACAATAATATTACATGTGATGTAAAAAAAAAAACGCGTGGTTTTATCATATGGCATCTACAAAGAATCTATATATTAATATAAAGCAGGAATATAAGCCCGCTGATGTGGCATCCTTCATAGGCCAGAAAATCACATTTATCTTCTTTTTTTTTGTTTTTTTGGACTTTTTCCCTCTAATTTTTTCAATTATATTTAATTTATTTTAAATTAAATCTTTAACAGCCCATACAACCATTAAAGAAAAAAAGTAATTGTCAATTAACACAGCCCTTCACCCTTCCCAGATGAAGTAACTGTTTTATATCAATATATAAATTTAAATTAAATCTTTAACAGCTCATACAGTCATTAAAAGAATGTAACTGTCAATTAATACACCCTTTCACCCTTTCTAAAGAAAATCCAAACGACATCCTATTAATTTCATTTATGTCCAATTATGGTATAAATAATAGTAGGGATCCCAACTATGGCATATCATCCACTAAGCTATCTGCAAAATGTAGATAATTTTTTTCCCTGCATGCTTCTGATTAGCCATCGATCCAAAACCACAAAACTCAAAAGCAATGAAAATATCTATTGGAGTCTACTAGAGATATTTCTTTGTGGACAGTTAATAGGGATTAATTTGAATTACATGGAGGAGAAAATTTTCCTTTTTCTTTAGATTGTTGATTGATTTTTATTTTTTTATATTAAAGCAAGATACACGTTGGTGAAAAAATGAAGAAGTAAAACGTTGTCATATTAAGTTTAAAGGGAAGGAAGATGTCAAGAAAAGAAGTAAAAGTTGCCAAACGTTGCAGAATTTCCTTCTAAACTTCTTTATATCGAGGGATGAGGAACCATATTATCCTGCATTCCTTAAACCTATGTAGTGAGTCGTGTAGGTGGCGTGTTTAAATTAGGACCATACATTGGGATTCTTTTCCCCTCATCGCTAGCCAGTCGGGATGCATTCAAAGACAAAAACTTGCTAAAGATTCGAATTACTGCGATCATGTTATCGACTAAGGGTGAAGTTACGAGGATGAAAAATTTCCAACTTTCAAGTAATTTATATATTAGTTCTTTTTTTTTCTTTGATTTGCCTTACATTTTAACATACATATTTTCATCAATCTCTTTTATTATCAAATTTTGCCAATAAAATTTGTTACACTTTCATTTTTGATTGCTAACTATTAAAATTAAGTAGGAATAATATTGATCTTTTTTAACATTTAATTTTATACTTCTAATACATAGAAAGATAACATGACTTTTCTCTTAAGCATGATGTTTATTTTTGTGTGTGAGTATTTTTTTTAATTTTG
>JAJOOS010010004.1:0-11557 GCA_029582725.1 Solanum chiquidenum | reverse complement strand
CCTCACTGCCTCCGGCGTACAAACATGTTAGGAGGTTCCTCGCTGCCTTTGGTGTACCAGACCATTTTGCCAAAGAAGATGGAAGAAAGAAAAAAAAAGGGTTGGGCAAGGATGGATGGCTGAAAAAGCAGGTGGGTTGGTTGAAGAAGAATGATTTTTTTCTTTTTTAAGTTTATTATTTATTCTCTTATAATTTAAATATCTTTTAAATTTAAATATGGTACACTTGCCTTAATAGGCGTGTAGCCTCACTCTCTTGCCAACTCAACCATCTTAATGCCACATAAGCATGGTCAATGGTCAGAGGGGTTTGATATATTGTGTTTTATTGAGTGTAAGGGTCCAGATGACAAAGACGTAAGCAGAAGGGTCCATAATACAAACTGATACAAGTACAGGGGTCCACCAGACCATTTTGTCTTACTCAAATATATCATTGAACTTTGACAAAAGGTTCATTTGTGTCCTTTGTTAAAAGTTTGACTTATTTATGCCATTTTCGTTTGAGAAAACGCTCATCTATGTCATTATTTGTTAACAGAAAAAAAGTTTTGATTTTGCAAAACCTTTTTTTACACATGGTATATTATGATTTGTCCATGTCATTAATTAAATCATTTTTTAGAAGAGAAAAGGCTCAAACATGTCATCGGACTTTGAGAAAAGACGCATTTATGCCATTCATTAAAGGAATTGACAAGCATGAAGAATCAATGGTAGGTATTGAGTCTGATATAAGTGCAGGTGTTGCTTCTGTCAATGCACCAAGAATAGTTATGCTAAATGGTCTAAAGGACCCTTATACTTGTACGCGTTTGTATTATGGACCCTTCTATTTAACCATTTATCAACTAAACCCGTACACTCTATCAAAAGAAGATTTGTAAACCCTCTTATAATATGTGTAGTTCACTCGCTCTTAAATAAATGATATATCAAATCCACGTCACCTAAATTAATGACATGTCATAATTATTTTTATTAACTATTTTTTAAAACTATTAACCAAAATTACATAATAAAATATGAAATAATATTTTTTTAATTTATTCTTTAAAAATAAAGTTTGAAACTCCATATTTATCTCCCCATTCCCACCTTGAAACTAAAGCATTCGCCGCCGTCTTCATCTCAGTTTGTCGGCGACCACATGTACTCTCTCCCTCACCCGTTTTCATCTCCGTCGCACCATGGCCACCAGATCTGGCCAGAAAACCTCTTCCGCGTCGTGACCATATCCACCCTCACCTGCCTCGTTCTTCTTCCGCTGACCTGCGTCGTTTTTCTCTCACTCCATTGCAAATTAGTCATCTCCGACGAGCACAGTTACCGCCGCTCTCTCCCTCCGCCGGCGAATCAGTTAATTCAAGGAGGTATCATGCCAAGATCTTCTAAAGAAGATGACAAGAAGGTGAAGAAGAAATAAAAATGGATCGGACATGGATGGAGATGGCTAAAAATTGGAGGTGGATCGATTGGCTGAAGAAGAAAACTTAGTTGATTTTTTTTAATAGTTTAATTATTCTATTATTTTATTTTTAAAATACTTTTTTAACTTAAAGAGGATTGTCACTCTCCTTAAGGAGAGTGAATTCACACACTTTTGCCAACTCAACCATCTTAATGCCACATAAGCATAGTCAATGGTCAGAGGGGTTTGATAAATTGTGTTTTATTAAGTTTAAGGGTTCAATTGATAAAGAGTTAAGTAGAAGGGTTCACAATACAAACGCATACAAGTACAGGGGTCTATTAGACCATTTCGCCAAACTTTTACATGCAAGGAACATGAAGCAACCGAGCTCTGTAAAGAAAAAAGTTGCCAACGTCTTTTTGGGAAGAGGTGGTAAACCCAACTATTTACTTGCCAATTAGACTACCAACAAGGGTCGTGGATAGAATGATACCACTTGAAGCTTGAAATTGCATAAAACCATCAATAAGAAATCTAAAGGTGTCTTATTCATTGAGTTATACCCATATACCAGTTAACAAACTGCCCGAACAAGTCTAGACCTAAGACCCGACTTTCGATCCCAACCCCATCTATAGAACAAAAATGTATCCTAATCGTGTAAACAACAAAAAATAATAACTAAAGAAGTCGTAAAAATTCACACGACTTAAAAGAAGATAGAAAAACATGTCGTGGATTAACTTGTCCATGACAAATTCATAAAATAAATGGCCAAAGGATCTTTTGGATGAGTTGTCATAACAATTTATTTGTCGCTCTAAATTGAGCGCTTTGTCTCTTTTATCTAGGGACAGATCTTCGTTGATCCAAAGGGTGTTACATGACACTGCTTCGTCGATTTTTTTTACTTAATATACATATAAAAAACATAAACTAAAAGATAAAATAATTAAAAGGACACTCTTTGCACCAAACCGCTTGCGACCCTTGTGGTTAATGCTTGACTTCTCGTTTGGTACATCATGGGTTTACTCCATGGAATTTTAATTTTTTTTCTCTCTTCAATTTTAGTTTTAAATTCTAAACTGTAGGCTCAAAATTCATTAAAACAAAAGTTAAAATCTTTGAGTCCTTTGTCAATTAGAAATATAGTTAAATAAAAATATTGTTAGCTCCTTATATTCATATATTTTTTACTTATGAATTTCTTCACATTTTTTAGCTCTCATTTATTAATTATCACTATCTATCTGATTCCTCGAGTCATGATGACACCTACTTTGACCTAATAGTAGGTAAGTCAACCCGTAATTCAGAACGACAAGTAATAGGTAGAAGGGTAGAAACAAATCGAAAGCAACAATTTAACCACAGGAAGAGAAGAACAGGCGGAAACAAATCAATATATATATATATAGCAAAGCAAACCTCAAAAGACTATGAGTAAGAAGACAAACAAGAAATATACCAAAAGACACAAAGATTTAACGTGGTTTGGCCAATCAACTTACATCCACAAAGGAGATGACCAATCCACTATATAAACATGAGAGTACAATATATAGAGAGAATTAACATCAACCAATTCACTCAGAATACATGGGAGAGATACTAAACTCAAAAAACATGGAATTCAACACACACACAGAGCCCAAAATATATATATATATATACACATACATACATACATACATACTAGTTTTTGGACACGTGTGTCCCATGTTATTTTTTATAGATCCATTAGAACTATTAGAATTCTATGAAAGCATGCATGTAATGAGTAATAAAATGTAATAATTACAAATTAATCTTTAAAAATATGACAAGAAACAACAAATGAGGGGCATAATTTAATGTTTAAAGTTAATTATTTTTAAGTAACCAACTACAAATTTTGATCTTTGCGTAGTAGTTAGCAAACTACTAATAAATGTCTAATTTGAGCTCAATAATAAATATAGACTTACGACAATAAAAAAAATATAAAATTAAACCAAAAAAGTCTAATAGAGAGAACATGAAAAATATACAATAAAAAGGAAAAATACAACATAAACATCCTTCATAAGACTTTAAATATCATAGCAATATAGTCAAAATATAATATACAAATCAATGCATAATGTTTCTAGTTCTTGTCGACACCTTCTTCCTTCACCAATATATATTAAAGAGTCGTCTTCATCGAGTCTGTCACGACCCAAAAAATGGGCGTAATGGCACTTGTCGATTCTCACCAAGAAAAGTCAACATCAACCCAACGAAAACAAAAACAATGCGGAAAACAATAAAGCAAGAACAAGATAAAGTGGAAAACTTATTAATTCTATGAGATGACCTTTGTTGGTTGTTTCGTCGATTTCATTGAGTCGGAAATGTCGTTTTAGATTGGGTAGCATTCTCAATTTGCATTCAATGGACCCCAGATGAATATCAAGGGTCCATTCAGAGCTTGGGGCATTTTGCTCCAATAGTTATTGCAGCAGTTGCTGGTGCGACGCTTTAGTGGCCCTTGACTACTTTAGTGGTAGCTGCTTAAGCTGTCTGGATGCCTCTTTAGCAGAAGGGCCTCATGGAGCGGCGGCCACTTTAGCAGCCAGCTGACCTCTTTTGCGGTAGCCACTTAAGTGGCCAGGGCATCTCTTTGACGGTAGGAGCCCCTTGGAGTTGGGCCGTTGTAGCGGCCAGCTGACCACGTTTGCAATGACCACTTAAGCAGCCACTTGACCGCTTTTGCGGTCATCGCTGAAGTCATATTCCCTCTCCCCCTTTTTTTCTTCAAAAAAGAACCCCATTGTTATTAAGCTCGAAATATATTGTTTTTGGGGAAATCTTACCCTTTTCAAGTGATCCAAAAGATAGTTTCCTTCCTTCTCACCTTCTATTCTCGATTCTACCTTAATTTTCGTAATTCATTTCGTTTTGGACCTTAAATTCCCCTAAATTTGAATTCTTCAAGTATAGTAATTGTACCATTTGAGGTCCGAATTGAATCCCTTTTTAGCCCAACTTTCGGGCATGCGACCCTCATCTTGAGGGGAACATAATGATGGAATTAGTTTCTCAATTCAATATGGTCATTCAAGGGTCAATTTTTTACCCAATTTCATGTCCAAATTTATATCATCAATATAGGTATCGTTACTCCTGTATTGACTTGTATTTTCTGTTCTTGATAGCTTGGCAGCATCCCGAGGCTCTACAAAAGGGAAAAGCACCCAAGTAGAGGTTTGAGTGCGGTTTCATCCTTGAGGTAGGTTACAATTTCCCTCTTTTAGACTTGGCCTAGCATGATTATGTATATATTTGAGTAGTTTGATCGCTAGGAAGACTTTAGGATTAGTGTATAGGCTTGTATGATCCTTAGTTGAGATTTCGGCCATTTTCAAGTTATTTACCTTAGTATTTTAGTCGATCAATACCACATAATCATTAGTAGACATAGCCCTAGAATAAGGGAAAATAGCTACTCATAATTTGATTCTCAATCTTCGAATGTTCAAAAATCATAAAATAAATCAAATAGATGAAAAGAGCAAGAGTGAACCCTAAAATTGGAGTAAATATGTATCATCCAAGTCGTCGTTCTCCCAAAAACCAGAAAATGAATTAATTATAATAACAAAACCCCAAGTCCATTTATAGTTTAGTAAAAATACGGCTTGCAGGTATGCGACGCGGAGGCGAAATGGACCTACCTATTTGACAACTTCCTCTCCATGAACCGGAGAGGATACGTAATCTTCTGTTTAGGCAGCTTCAAGTGTCAAGAAATAATTCCTCACTCCGTGACGTGGAGAGAGGATACAGAGCTGGGATTTTTTTTCTTCAATTCCTACTTGACTCCCTCTTTTTGCCTCGTCTATTGTTTGCCCATTTTATTTCCACTTCAGATCTAGCCAATTTTTTGCCTCTTTCTCGTCATGTCTTACCTGCATTCACTAGGATAAGGTGTTAGACTACTAAGTTCTTGTCATATAGTGGAAAGGTCCAGCTGATCAAGAGCATCCTATTTGAAATGCAGCCATATTAGTCCCAAGTTTTTTTTACTACCAAAGAAAATCACTAAATTGTTTACTAGTATTTTTCGCACATCTCTTTGGACGAGAAGCTGTGAAACCTCTAGAAAAGCCCTCATCACCTGGGAGAAGGTGTGTATGCCAAGGACAACATCGGGTAAAATCTAATCGACTATCACATATGGAACAAGGCCGTCATCCTTAAACTTCTATTGGCAGTGATTGCTAAGAAGGAGACGTTATGGGTGCAATGGATACATGGTTTCTATATACGAAATAGATCAATTGAGAGCGTTCCATTGTTAAATTTGACAAGATTCAAAGATGAATTAATGTGAAGATTTGGTAGCTAGGAAGATAATTCTTCATTGGTACAAAAGTCAAGATAACAACTTTGTAGGTGAAAATTAGGTAAACCATAAAATGGTTTCACAAGGTAAACTTTGACATTTTGACACATTGTGATGTCATGGATGACATCAATAGGAAGAATTCACTCCTATAATAGGTAGCTCTTAATTCATTTGTAACACACCTCTCACTTGTCTTCTCATCTTCAAAGGCATTTGATCTTCTTTCTCTATTGTAGTATTTCACTTGTACTCTTTTAGAGTGAAATAAATATTGGTTGGTTGTGTTCGAGGAGTAGGTAAAAGAAAACAAAAGTTTTCCGAACCTCGTTAATTTCTGATGTTCCTTTTATTGTTGTCTTATTTACTATTTATTAGTTGCCTCTAGATATAGCAGTTGTGATTTTATCACTCTATATATATTCGGCTTCCGCAATAATTAATATCAGAGCCAAGGTATTATCTGAGTATGCTCTGTGGTTGTAGTACAGCCTGAACTTCCACATCAGAAAAAGATTTACTTTGTTCTTTGCATTGTTAGCTAGTAAATAGTATTTGTAGCAAAAATGGGAGACAAGAAAAATGATGAGTCCACATCGAATGTCAATAATACGTCATCATTGGCATCTTCGCTTATGACAAGAATTGAGTCAAATGCGAAATTTGCAGTTGATTTTTTTGATGGGTCAGGACATTTAGGAATGTGGCAAGGCGAGGTCCTTGATGTCATTTTTCAACAAGGGCTAGATATTTCCATAGAAGAAAAGAAACCAGACGGTGTAGGAGAAGAAGATTGGAAGATTATCAACCGTGTTGCTTGCGGTACCATTCGATCTTACCTTGGAAGAGAACAAAAGTATCCATACACAAAGGAAACATCTGCAAATAAATTATGGAATTCATTGGAGGAGAAATTCTTGAAGAAAAACAGTCAAAATAAACTTTACATGAAAAGAAGACTGTTACGCTTCACTTATATTCCTGGTAGCACAATGAATGATCATATCACCGGCTCTAATAAGTTGGTGACAGATTTGCGAAATATGGACGTGACTTTTACGGATGAAGATATGGCCTTAATGTTGTTAAGTTCACTTCTCGATGAGTTTGAGCATCTTGAAACTACTCTACTGCATGGGAATGATGAAGTATTTCTCAAAGAAGTTTGTTCTACCTTATATAGTTATGAACAAATAAAGAGAGAAAAACAAAAAGGCGGAGAAGCAGAAGCATTGATTGCGAGAGGTCGTTCACAAAATCATATGAGAACGAAGAAAGGGAGATCCAAGTCAAGATCCAGACTCAACAAAGATGAATGTGCCTTTTGCCGAGAAAAAGAGCACTGGAAGAAAGACTGCCCAAAGTTGAATAGCAAAGCAAAACCAAATAATGGGAAGGCTGTCATGGATTCAAATGTGGAAGATTGTGATGACTCTGATTACTCACTAGTTACAACAGATCCATCCAAATCATCTGATGTATGGTTGATGGACTCAGCTTGTAGCTATCATATGTGTCTAAATCGGGACTGGTTTGTTGATTTACAAGAAGGAGAATGTGGAGTTATTCACACCGCAAATAATAATCCTCTTACGCATATGGTGTTGGTTCAATCCGATTAAGAAACCATGATGGATTAAGCAGAACATTAACATATGTTCGATATGTATCGAATTTGAAGAAAAATCTCATTTATGTAGGAGCCCTAAAGTCAAAGGGATTCAAAGTCATTGCAGATAATGGCGTAATGAGAATATGCTCCGGTGCACTGGTGGTAATGAAGGCAATTCGGAAAAACAATAACATGTACCACTATCAAGGTAGTACAATTATTGGGACAGCGACAACAACATCCAATGACGACAAGGAGACAAAAATGACCAGGTTGTGACATATGCACTTGGAACATGATGGAGGAAAATCCTTGAAAACTTTATCAGATCAAGGATTGCTAAAAGGAGTAAAAACTTCAACTTGGAGTTTTGTGAACATTGTGTCAAGGGAAAGCAAACAAAGGTTAAATTTGGAACAACTATCCATAATACTAAAGGTATTTTGGATTATGTTCATTCAGATGTTTGGGATGCTTCCAAAACACCTTCATTAGGTGGGAAACACTATTTTGTAACTTTTATTGATGACTTTTCCCGAAGACTATGGGTGTATACGATGCAAACTAAAGAAGAAGTATTGGGATTTTTTCTCAAATGGAAAGCGATGATAGAGACTCAAACTAGCAGAAAGATCAAGTGTATTTGCACAGACAATGGTGGAGAATACAAAAATGATCTTTTTCAGAAAATTTGTGAAGAAAATGGCATCGTCAGATATTTCACCGTCAAAAATACACCACAACAGAATGGAGTGGAAGAACGCATGAACCGAACTTTACTGGAGAAGGTTCAGTGTATGTTGTCCAATGCTGGCTTGGGCAAAGAATTTTGGGCTGAGGCAATAACATATGCATGCCACCTCATTAATCGTCTACCATCTGCTGATATTGGTGGGAAGACACCATTTGAAAAATGGTACGGAAAACATGCTGAAGATTATAGTTCTTTATATGTATTTGGCTCAATTGCATATTATCATGTAAGAGAGTCAAAATTGGACCCAAGAGCAAAAACAACTTTATTTATGGGAATTACTTCTGGAGTCAAGGGATATCGTTTATGGTGTCCAGAGACAAGAAAAAATATTTTCAGCAGGGATGTTACCTTTGATGAATCTGCCTTGACAAATAAGATAACAGTTGAAGAAGTCAAACAAACTGATGGGGCTTCAAAGCAGGTGGAGTTTGAGGGAAAGATAGTTTTCCCAACACAGGGATCAAATGAGGAAACAACAGAAGTTTTTCCTCTGGAAGAAGACCCAGTCGAATGGGAGGTTCGATCTCAAGAACCTCAACCACAACTGGAATCAATAGCAACCAGCAAACCAAAAAGGACAATAAGAAAACCTGCTCGACTCATAGATATGGTGGCTTGTGCAGACTCAATTGTAGCCGATGACATTCCTACCAATTATAAAGATGCAGTTCAAAGTTCAGAAGAAGATGAGTGGAGGATTGCCATGGATGAAGAAATGCAGTCCCTTTATCAGAATCATACGTGGAAATTGGCCAATCTCCCGAAGGGCAATAAAGCAATTGGGTGCAAATGGGTATTTGCAAAGAAAGAAGGATTTCCTAACCAAGAAGATGTTCGCTACAAAGCAAGATTGGTGGCCAAAGGATACGTTCAAAAGGAGGGAATTGACTATAATGAGGTATTTTCTCCAGTTGTGAAACACTCCTCCATTAGAATTTTGTTGGTTTGGTAGCACAGTTGAATTTGGAACTAGTTCAGTTGGATGTAAAAACTGCATTTTTACATGGAGACTTGGAAGAGGAAATCTACATGACTTAGCCAGAAGGATTCAAAGTTGATGGAAAAGAAAATATGGTTTGCAAACTTGAAAAATTGTTGTATGGATTGAAACAATCTTCTAGACAATGGTACAAACAATTTGACAAGTTTATGTTGCAGCAAAGGTACATAAGAAGCAAATATGATCATTGTGTGTATTTGCGCAAGCTTGAAGACGATTTCTTTATATATCTTCTCCTATATGTTGATAGCTTCTAAAATTCAAGAGGAAATTGAGAAGCTAAAGATTCAACTAAGAAAGGAGTTTGAGATGAAGGATTTGGGTGAGGCAAAGAAGATTATTGGCATAGAGATAAAAATAGATAGACATTCAAAGAAACTCTATTTATCTAACAAAGAATATTTGAAGAGGGTACTAAATCAATTCGGTATGAATGAGAAAACGAAGTCGGTTAGCACTCCGCTTGCTCTTCATTTTAAGCTTAGTGTTGCTATGTCACCAAAGAATGAAGCTGAACGAGAATATATGTCAAGAGTACCATACGCGAATGTTGTTGGTAACTTGATGTATGCAATGGTTTGCACAAGGCCAGATATTTCACACGCCGTTGGAGTTGTAAGCAGATACATGCATAATCTTGCAAAGGATCATTGGCAGGCAGTAAAATGATTTTATGGTATATTCATAATACTGTAGATGTTGTCTTGGTTTTCGAGCAGAAAGATAGTCAATATCTTGTTGGATATTGTGACTCAGATTATGCAGGTGATTTGGACAAACGAAGATCAACTAATGGTTATGTTTTCACTATTGCAAACACACCAGTTAGTTGGAAGTCTACTTTGTAGTCAACAGTTGCTTTGTCTACCACTGAGGCAGAGTATATGGCAATTTGGCTTCAAGGATTGCTTAGATCGAGAGTTTGGTATTGGACATGAAGGAATCACAATATTTTTTGATAGTCAAAGTGTTATTCAATTAGCGAAGAACCAAGTTTATCATGCAAGGACGAAGTATATTGACGTCCGATATCATTTCATACAAGACATCATAGAAAAAGGTGGAGTCATAGTGAAGAAAATTCATACTATGGATAATCCTACCGATATGGTGGCAAAAGTGGTGACTGCAGTCAAATTTCAACATTGTTTGAACTTGATCAACATTGTTGAACATTGAAGATTGAGGTTGAAGACACAATCAAAAATTGTTGTTGAGAGAGTTGAAAATGGAGAATCTTGCCAAGGTGGAGATTTGTTAAATTTGACAAGATTCAAAGATGAATTAATGTGAAGATTTGGTAGCTAGGAAGATAATTCTTCATTGGTACAAAAGTCAAGATAGCAACTTTGTATGTGAAAATTAGGTAAACCATAAAATGGTTTCACAAGGTAAATCTTGACATTTTGACACATTGTGATGTCATGGATGACATCAATAGGAAGAATTCACTCCTATAAATAGGTAGCTCTTAATTCATTTGTAACACACCTATCACTTGCCTTCTCATCTTCAAAGGCATTTGATCTTCTTTCTCTCTTGTAGTATTTCACTTGTACTCTTTTGGAGTGAAATAAAGATTGGTTGGTTGTGTCCGAGGAGTAGGCAAAAGAAAACAAAAGTTTGCCGAACCTCGTTAATTTCTGGTGTTCCTTTAATTCCTGTCTCATTTACTATTTATTAGCTACATCTAGATATCGCAGTTGTGATTTCATCACTCTCTATATATTCGGCTTCCGCAACACCAATACCATGGCAAGCATGCTGGACTGTCAAGAAAAATTTTGAGGCACGAAGCTGGTTAGGAGATGACGAGATTAAGATAGAATTACTTATGTGGACCCTTGCAGGTAAGTTCATGATTAGAAAAGCTTACAAAGCTCTTCTCCCGATCTATCCTAAACTCTAGTGGAAGAAATTAGCTTCTGGGCAGGTATGACATCAATTCATTATGTGGCCAGCTCTTCCTGAAAGGTTAACAACAACTGAACGACTCGAGAAATGCGGTACCAAGGCACTACTAAAAAACTACTAAAAAACGACGGAAGAAAAAGCGACGAACAGCGTCGCTCCAAAAAAGCGACGGACTAAGAGATGCCGTCCGTCGCTTTTTAATTAAAATGATTATTTTTAAAATTATTTTACAAAAAGCGACGGACTGCATCTCTTAGTCCTTCGCTTTTTATTAAAAATAATTATTTATAAATTAAACAATAACCACGCTATCCGTCGTTTTAATTTATTTTATTTTATTAATTAGTTTTTAAAAAATGCGACGGACAGCATCTCTTAGTCCGTCGCTTTTTGGTCAAAATATCTAGTCAAACATTTTTAAAAAGCGACGGACAGCGTCTCTTAGTCCATCGCTTTTTAATTAAAAAAATTTTAAAAAAAAACGAAGG
>JAJOOS010010003.1:0-11021 GCA_029582725.1 Solanum chiquidenum | reverse complement strand
TTTATTTATTTTTTTGACTATGCATTCAAACTTACATAAAAAGTGTTATAGGTAAGAAAAATTATATTTGCATTAAGTATTCAAATATATTTAATGAATGGCAGAATATGGCGATGGAATTGGGAGTAGACAAGATTAGAGTGAACTCAATAGCACCAGGATATTTCAAATCAGAGATAACAGAGGGGCTTATGCAAAATAAATGGTTCAATAATGTTACTAGGAGAACTATTCCTCTAAGAACATCGGGAACGATTAATCCGGCTTTAACATCAGTGGTGAGGTATTTAATCCACGATTCTTCAGAATATATTTCGGGCAATGTCTTCATCGTCGATGCTGGAACTACCTTACCAGGTGTCCCTATTTTCTCATCACTCTAGTCATAGAGACGGATCCTATATTTGAAGTTTATCACTTCTTACAACGAATTAAATTAATATATAATACTGAATGAGTTCATAGCCAAATATTTTTAGAGGAAAAATGATGTTGGTTTTGTCTCACTGTTCAATTGTGTCCAAGTGAAGTGTATCTTGATGCCGTTTAAATAAATTCATGCTTGTATAAAGTTTTACATATTTTTTTTTGGTTTATGATCTTTGTAAAAGTTTATTGGTTATTCAAACTTCGACCAAATTGGATTACGAATATTATGCTTGAAATTTTCTCAAAAATATTTAATTGTAAAAAAATGATACAAGAAATAGGGCACCAAAGCCTTGTTCTACTTGGCAAATGACATGTTTTTGCAAAAAGTCAAGCTCTGAAAACTAATTTATATATATATATATACACACACACACATTGGGGTATATAGCATGCTTATATGTATATATTTTAGGGGAAAATTTCTCAAATAACCATTATAATAAACTTAATTAGGCTCCTTAGCTATAATTTGCATATTTACGTATTGTAGCTATAGCTTACTCATTTGTATAATTCACGAGTACTCTATAATTCACACCTCATTGCATTATTCACGGATATGTTTGTATAATTCACGTGTATTTGTATAATTGAGTTATTTTCACCTGTATTTGTATAAGTATTATATATGTTGGTAGACTTTTGTACTTGTCTATTTTGTGTAAGTAAAATATAGAAATATACTATTAGAATAACTATATACAATTACGGATCTATACAAATATGGGTACAATTGTAGATCTAAAATTGGATATGTTTTTCAGAGTAATACAAATTCGATAAAACTCGAAATAATGAATTTTTACAAACACAAACATCTAAACTTTAAACAGTTATACAAATTATATTTGAGCACCGAGTCGTTGAGGTCAATTTCCCTGAAATTACAATCGTCAAATTAGTCTTTTTATGTTTGTGCAAAAGTGTGTAGTAGACACCATTTCTCAAAGAATAGGTAGTAATTTTAAGTCCATAAGGTATTGCGTTGATGATCTCAACAAGGAGTCAGATGATGAAGTAATTTGATGTAAAAAATTGATGTTGGATCCTCACAAAATGCACTATTTTTGGAGGATCAACACACACTTATCACCATTTTTTAAGAGTCCGAACAATATAGGACATACCATGCAGTTATGTTCCAATTATATTTGTAGTCATGCATATTGTGTCCACAATCTTTTATTTTACCTAAGTTAATTTGTTTGATAAGTGTCCTATTCATCCTCACTTGTTACGTCTCATAAATTTCTTTTGAAATAATAAACTTATGTTCATGCATTTTATTTAACTAGTTGTAGGCACGTGTGTCCTGTGCTAAGTTGTGTGTAGTTGTTGTAACGATATATACACGTTCTCCATAACACTCATCTCATGAGTTATTATTGATCTATTAGAACGATTAAGATTAAATTTAAACATATGTGTAGTGAATAATACATTCTCTACGTCTTAACTAGACACGAGATCCATACCAAGCATATTTAGACACACATGTGTATTCAAATGTATATTCAGGTTCAAACATCTGAATCTTAATGCACATCTTAATATTCAGATGTGTATTCAAATTCAGATGTCTTAATCTTAATGTAAACAAATGATGCCTTTAACTCATGACTTCCCCTATTGAATAGAGTCATTATTGACAGGAAATTAGGACATTGCTATTTTGAAAGAATACAAAAGTTCCTCACTATTTCAGAAATAATCCATTTTCCTACCATGCATTTTCGTAGTGAGAGCTTATTCAGTGGAAAATGAGTGAGAAAATCATGTTCTAAAGCACAAATATCCCACTAATTGACGGTGGAAAAACCTTCGTTTTTAGTAGTGTAATTAAGGATGATGATTTGCTGAACTAACGAGAGAGTAGTAAACTCCACAAGGCCTTTTAGCTAACAAAGAAGAGTGAGTCCCCTTCTCCACAACTTTGCCTTTGTCTAACACAACAATTGTATCACAATTTTGTATAGTACTTAACCTATGTGCCACAACCATGCTCGTCCGCCCAACCATCACTCGTTCAAGTGCCTCTTGTACTAATTTTTCCGATTGACTGTCCAATGCACTCGTTGCCTTGTCTAATAATAACACCCCTGGATTTTTTAATATTGCACGAGCTATCGCAATTCTCTGTTTTTGGCCTCCTGATAACTGCAGTCCCTTGTCCCCACACCATGTGTCATATCCGTCTTTTAATGCTGAGATGAAACTATGGACATTTGCTGCCTTTGCGGCTTCAATTATCTCCGATTCATCCACTTCTTCTGATGCTAACACTCCATACGCTATGTTTTCCCTTATCGTTCCGTGAAATAATGTTGGTTCTTGGCTTACAAGTGCTATGTGCTTCCTCAATGACTTCAAGTGGTATGATCTTATGTCACGTCCATCTATTTTTATTACACCACTTAAAGGATCATAGAATCTTTCTATTAGACCAATTATCGTGGACTTCCCTGAACCACTTTGTCCTACAAATGCTGTTGATTTTCCTGCATCGATTGTTATTGAGAACCCCTTGAAAATGATCACATTAGGCCTGGCAGGGTACACGAAATCCACCTCATACATCTCGATATGGCCTGTTATTTTCTTTGGTTTGTAACCATCTGAATCCTCTGGCTCGATTAAGGAATATCGATCCAATGTTGCAAAGACTGAGCTAACAGCATCCGTACCTCTGGAGAGATCCTTAGTCATTGTTCCTAAATCCACAATAACACGCCAATTGCTAATTAAAAGCACCAAGATTTGGAACAGGGCTTGAGCTCCAATATAGCCTTCTACCATGAAATATCCACCAAACCAGAAAAAGATAGCACATGTACATGACTGGAGACTGTTGGTAGTGCCAAGTACGATTCCCGACAACCATGACTGTCGTATACTTTTGCGTAGAGGGCCTTCTTGGGCTTCTTTTAGCATTTGAAGAATTCGACTTTGGGAGTTGAAGGCAGTTACAGTTCGTAGATTAGTAACTGCTTCAGCTGCTAACTTGCTGCTTTCTTCTTGAGCCTTGATGGATTTTTCCAACATGCTTTTCAATAAAACCCGCCTGCAATAGATGGAGAAAGTGATGAAAGCTTGAACCGCGATCATAACCAATCCCATTCTCCACGCGATAACTAGGCCAACCGCGCAAGCTATGGTCATTCCTGCAATTGTTTGAATGAATAATGACATCCTGTCCCCAACCAAAGACCTCACCTGCGCAATTATAAAAACAGAACATGTTGTCATTAGTTATTTCACGCTATATGACATCATTTCCTTTTTTGTCTGATAAAAAAGAACGAGACTTTTATATAGTTGGTAACTCTATCAACTTCAATTCTTGTTCTGAAAATGGACCTGATATAACCCTCAACTTTGTCATTTAGTGATGATACACCCATCGTTATAAAAGTGACTCACATATACCCATTTGTATTACAGTAAGGGTATATGTGAAGCCACTTTTAGAACGAGGGATATATCAGTTCTAAATCGCAAAGTTGAGGAGTATATCAGACTCTTTTCCCTTTCTTTTTTCATTTGTAGTCAATGAAATGATCTTAGAGTCACAGAAATGTCATGAAAGTCTAAGACCACAAGTTCGAGCTAAATGTGTATCATTCTGAAACAGTATATGATTAGTCAAAGACCGTCATATAAAATGAATATGAAAGAGTAGACATCGTACCACACTGGCATCATCGGTAAGTCTAGAGCATATTGCAGCAGTGGAATTCTGTTCCTTGTCATACCATCCAACTTCGAAAGTAAGCATCTTGGATAACATCCTCTCTCTGACCCTTTTAGTCAATCGCTCTCCCATGACCGCGAAGTTATAATGCTGAAGTACATTGAGAACAAGGGTAATAAATGCCATCCCCAGGAAAGCCAGAGTATATATCTTAGTCTTTTTCTTAATCTCGTCATGACTAGGCGAGTAAGACACTGATATCATTGCCCCCATCAGAAAAGCATATACTGGTAGAACTCCACCAACTAATATTGCTCCTATACATCCTAAAGTTGCTTGCTTCCATTCCGGCAAATTCATAGCCAAAAGCCTTTTAAATGATCCTTGCCCTGAAGTACTCGGAACTGAAGTATCATCGCGATTTGCAATTGAAGAAGATTGTTGTGAAGAGGCAATAGTCGCTCCAGTAGGTTTTTCAGTTTGTTGTAGACGGACTAAGGAAGCGTATAGTCCGTTTACTTGATTTTTGATTAGCTCATCGTGTGAGCCAATTTCCTTGACCTGTCCATTTTGGACAAAGGCTATAAGGTCAGCGTTATGGGTAGTGGAAAGGCGGTGTGCTACGATGATTGTGGTGCGGCCAATGGAGGCATTGTCTAGAGCTTCTTGCACCACTATTTCTGATGCAGTGTCAAGCGCACTGGTTGCCTCATCTAGGAGGAGTATTCTTGGTGACTTGATAATGGCTCTTGCTATGGCTATTCTCTGTTTCTGTCCCTCAGACATTTGTATACCTTTCTCCCCCACCTGCATGTATGTTCTTCCAAACTATTATTTTTTCGAAAGTGACTTGATCGTATAAATATTTTTGTTTTACACCGATAGTGCATATAACTAATTAAGTACTGTAATGATTTAGTGCATATAAATTGCTACATATTCAACAGTATTTACATAAATGTCTCATTTAACTTTATTCAACTGACATTTATGCCTTCCAACTCTGGGTGCGCACACAAGTAGACATTTAAATTTGTATAAAGTTGAACAAGTGGGCACACGCATCCTATATGACGTCCTACGTGGCATTTCGTATGAGATACACTCGAACTGATTACTATGATGTCACGGAGGATGCATATGCCTATTTATTCAACTTTTTACAAGTGTATACTTATGTACAACAAAAGTTATAGGGCATAGATGACAGTTGAAAAGCCAAGTTAAGGGGCACGTTACCTGAAAAACATTTTCCTACCAAACACACCCCATGTGTCTAAACACTTTGAGAATATATATAAGACATTTTACTCATACCTTGGTGTAATAACCCTGAGGCAATTTACATATGAAGTCATGAGCATTAGAAGCCTTTGCAGCCTCAATGACTTGTTCCATAGATGCATCCTCCTTGCCAAAAAGTATATTTTCTTTAATTGTGGTTGCAAAAAGTGCAGGCTCCTTGCTCACCAGACTCATCTGATACCTCAGCCACTTAGGCTGCAGCTTATTAATGACGACTCCATCGAGAAGAATCTCTCCAGCCATCGGATTATAAAATCTCTGCAGCAGTGCTATTACAGCGGATCCACTTCCTCCTACTAACGCCACTGTTTTCCCTCTCGGGATTTTTAGGCTAAAATCTTTTAGTCCTATGCTCTCGGGCCCTGATGGGTACGCGAATTTAACGCGTTTGAATTCTATTTCCCCTGTCATGTTATCCAATGCTTGGCCTTCCATGTTTTCTGAATCAATCTTGGGCACCGTTTTCATTACTTCCATTACACGTTTATTAGCTGCTACTGCTTCTGCAAAATCCTTTATGTTTAACAAACCAGAACCCAATTTTCTGTTTGGAGGGACAAAAAAAAACATGTAAGATGCCATGTAGGTGTAACACATAAAAGGCATAATATATAAATGTGTTTTTCTAACTTGACATCATTTCACATTTATGTCCTCCAACTTCGGGTGGTGTGCATAAGTAATCATTTTAATTTGTATAAAGCTGAACAAGTAGACACATGAGTCTTACGTGGCATGATACACATAGGACAACACGTAGGATGAAAATTGTCATGTAGGATACCACGTAGGATGCGTGTGTCTACTTGCTTGTCCAACCTTATATAAGGTTAAGTGCTTACGTGTGCACACTCAAAGTTGGAGGACATAAATTTAAACAGAGGCCAAGTTACATAAAACATGCCATTTAACTTGGCATTGACTGACACCTATGCCCTCCAATGCAAAACTAGATACTTAAACTTATATAAAGTTGAAGAAATAGACACACATGTTCCATGTGGCATCCTATGTAGCATCTCACACGAATTGATATGCAGGACGCCATGTAAAATGTGTGTGTTTATTTATTCAACTTTATACAAATTTAAATATTTATTTATACACATCCAGTGTTTAAATGTATAAATTAATTAAAATAGTGGATTTAGGTTATATGCATAGATCATGTAATGATTTTTACTGGTATAATATATAAATGTGTCCTTTAACTTGACCTCATTTCATATTTATGTCCTTCAACTTTGAATGTGCACAAGTAAACACTTAAACTTATATAAAAGTAGAACAAATAGACGCATGAGTCTTATGTAGCATAATACACATACGACACCACGTACGACGCAAATTGTCATGTAGGATGCCACGTAGGACGTGTATGTTTATTTATTCAACTTTATACAAATTTAAATGTCTACTTGTGCACACTCAAAATTAGAGGGCATAAATATAAAATGGTGGTTCCTTTCCATTTTAATAGAGTACAATATATGCCATACAAGTAGACTATTCTTTCCATCTCAAAATATATGGTGGTTCGTTTTTAACTGGAAACAAAGTTTCAAAAGTCCTTTTTTCTTTCTTAAATTCCATGTCAGGTTAATTACTCAAATAAATTTGAACGAAGAGAGTATAAAGAAACTTCAGTAAAAATCACTACAAGAAAATAAAAAATTAGCAAAGGACAAAATTTCCTAGTTAAACAGCAAATATGATCACATGCGAATCTCATTTAGTGATGGACTTTACAAAAATTCAATTATGTAGGAGCTATTTAGCAACAAATTCTAATTATAATAAAAGGTGTAATAACTAATCTGCTATCACATATTATGCAATAATACTGATAAAATATAAAAAAGAAAGGGTAGAGATAATTACTTTCCACCCCAAAAAATTGCAAGGGTGACCATATAGACATTGCCACCATGAACTCCATTGTACATAACCAATATGCTACCATAATAAGACAGGAGAGCTGTAATTGCAAAGGCAGGGATAAAGCCATAACTTCCAAAGGACAATCCTTTTACTAAACTTTGCTTTACTCCCAATTCAACACATCCTTCAAGTGCAACACAATAATCTTCTATACTTTTTCTTTCTCCAACAAAAGAATACACTGTTCTAATTGAAGAAATCCACTGTTCCAAAATGTTTCCAGCTTTATTAGATTCATCCCTCGCTTTTCTTGATATTCTCTTAAGAGCCCATCCATAAATCATACTTGGTATCATCAACAAAAATAATATTGAAAATACTACTAATACCAGCCTCCAAATCATCAAGAATCCTACCACGTATGCTCCAATAAAATTTGACATGTCCCTCAAGAAAAATGGAACCTATTCCCAATATTATAAAACATAGTCACATATTAATATGAGACTTTGGGGGCAAAAGTTAGGTGGACAGTTGAAATCTTATCAGTATGAAAAATTAGCAAAAATGATTTTCTTATATTTATAGAAATTATAGAATCTTCATGAGATGCATAAGAGATGATTCTAATACACAATCGCCGATGATATGTCAAAGTGCAAATTAAATGAAGACACATGACATCTGGATCCGAAATAATAGTTAAAAGTAAAAAAGTGCTTACCTTTTCACCAATCCAATCTTGAATTACTAGACAGTCATCAGAAACACTGGCCTTGAAGCCAACATCTTGTCTTAAAACTGCTTTCAAGTATCTAATCCTTAGCCTTGAAACTTTTCTCTTTGCTGTTCTTGTCCAACAAAAACCCTCTAACAAAATACTAATAATCATAAATTCATAATATAAAACAAATTAAAAAAATAAAATCCTTACGAAAGAAGGTACAAATTAAAGTAATCAACATCAAATTTATTTATATTGAAAAGAGCTGATTAAACAAACCTAAGAAACACGCGATCCATTTTGCACCAGCAATGTAAATCAACAACATAACATTCTGCAAATAACCAAAACTCTGATGATTAATCACTCCCATAACGATAGGTGTGCATTCAAGTCTTACTGTTTACTTACCTCGTTAATATTGTCCATAAAGTTAAGGGTATTTAAAGTGTCTGCACCACCAATAATGTTCATGAGTTTGGCGGTGACTATTAGCGCAATCGAAAAGCAAGCACCATCGCCAACCGCCCCAAGAAAACCTAGAGTTATCAACAAGATATCAACTCCATCGGCATACATGAAAATCATTTTTCACTTACCCTAATGTGTTACTGTATATCCTATTAAACACTAATGTGTATATTTAAGAGTGAATATTATTAGTTTTACTATCTAATTTTCAATAAATACGTTAGATATTTTTTAACAATATCTAACAAATAATAAATTAATTAAAAAAATGGAAAACACATTATAATAATTTTTAATCAACTAATTAACTATATCTTTTCCTTAATTATAGTGTTTTATAACTGTAGGATATCAATATCCTAATTTTCTCTCAATTAGTTGGTCAGTATCTTAGTTGTTATCAATCTCCTAATTAATAGTATCAATCTCTGGTTCTTCCTTCATCCTTTGTTTGTAGTTGCACTTTGTATGGAAAAAAACGTCTAATAGTGTTTATTCAGATTCTACGTGTAATTTTTAGTGCTTTGAAAATTATTTTTGTTGATATCATTATTTTGGTGTTTTTTATTTGAAAATTACTTTTTTCAAAAAATAAATTAATTCACAAATTTATTGGAGCATCAAATTTCATACCTAGTTTATATAGTAACATATTTATACATAATAAACTTATAGGTTGCTTGCTGGACATAGAATGCCGAAAGTTGCGAGATGGAAATACGTTAGATATCTTTTGGAGAAGAAACTAGAAAGAGATTTGAGGGATTTTTTTTCCCTATATTTCTATATGGTAACTGTATTAATTATCAATTATTCAAAAAAGAAAAAAAATGCACTCCCCCTTTTTTTTTTGCTCCTAAAAACGATGCTACCACAAAAAAATAAAAAAATTTAATTTTAATATAAAATTATCCTAATATGTTAAAACTTGAAATTAAACTATTATTTTAATAATTATTAAACGGTACATTTATAACATGTAATATAAAGTCTTAATACATACATATGTGGTGTGATTTTTCTAAAAAGGCAAAAAAAGGAGAGAATTTTTGCATATAGTCATTCAAAAATAGCTTAAATATGTTTCATAACTATAGTTTATTAATTACGGTTCGTAGCTACATGTTATAGGGAGGGAAGTGGCGAGCAAGATTGGGGTAGGGAGGAGAGCCAAGCGAGAGAGGGCAGAGAGGTGAATTGTATGTGTATATCGGTTAGATAATTATATATATATATATAACTACTATGTATATGTATCAATAATTGTATTTGTATATCTACATACAATTTGAATTTGTATATAATTGAATCGAGTTAAAACATTTATATTTGTATATCCAATCTCTCTCTAGTTTTACAAACACTAATTATACATTGTATTTGTATAATTTGTGTTTGTATAAAGCGAGAGAGAGAAAGGTAAAAGAGAACTGGACATGGGAGATTTGTATTTGTATAATTATAAGTGTATAAGACGGAGAGATGTATTTTTATTTGTATCTCGTTTTATACAAATATAAATACAAGCACAAATTATACATTTGAGGTTGTATAAAGCGAGAGAGTAGAGCAAGAGAGAGAAAAAGGCAAAAAAGAATTGGGCAGGGAAGATTTGTATCTGTATAATTATAAGTGTATAGGGCGGAGAGATATGTATTTGTATTTGTATATCTTGTCTCTATCGCTTTATACAAACACAAACACAAATTATACATTTGTGTTTGTATAAAGTGAGCGAGATTGGCAGAAGAGAAGTGAGAGAGACTAGGCAAGGAGAGGAGAGAGGAGAGAGGTGAGGAGAGATACTGAAAAAGAGGAGAGTGGTGAGCGAGATTCCAAAGAGAGGGGAGAGAGGCGAGAGAGAGAGAGGGGAAGAGAGGAGAGAGGCGCGAGAGAGAGGAAGAGAGGAGAGAGTTTGATTGAGTCAGTGAGAAAACAAAATTCCATACAGAAAAATTAGGAAGTTTTCCACTATTTCTCAGTGATTCGCAGTTGGAAGAACATTTGTTTCTAGTAGTGTAACTAAAGATGATGATTAACTGATCTAACCAGAGAGTAGTAAACTCCACAAGGCCTATTAGTAGGGGTGTACATGACCGGGTTGGTGTAACATCCGACAATTTGAAATAGCTATGAAGAAGCTTGAAATTGGAAGTAGTCATTTTTGGAAAAATTCAGAATTTGGAAATTTGGCAAAGTCCAGAATCTGGAAATTTGGAAAAAATTCAAAATCTGGAAAATTTGGCTGTGGAAATCAGTGATTTTTGGCCAAATTTGAGCAGTCGTAACTCCTAGCTCAGGATGAGTTAGGAGTAGTTCCAGTTATGGTTGCGAAGCTTGTGGAATGATCTTTCCAACGCCACTGAGATTGCTCGATTCCGAGTTTGTATGAGCGAGTTATGGCCATTGAAATTTGGGCAGTTGGCAGGGAATCCGTCTGGAAATTTTAAGGGCATTTTGGTCTTTTCCCTAGCCATTTCTTTTGAGGTTATATTGTGTGTTAGGCTGATTTTGGAT
>JAJOOS010010002.1:0-10567 GCA_029582725.1 Solanum chiquidenum | reverse complement strand
TAGTGATCGAATCAACTATGGTTGTTTTACCCTTATCAACATTGTTTTTACCGGAATTCATATTCAAATATAAAAAGTGAGTAAATTATATATAATACGAAAATGTAATGCAAAGTTTTAAACAAATAAATAACTAAATAAGTAGAGACTAGAGACTAATTACGCACAAAATAAATAATTAAATGCAAACAAATAAATAACTAAATGAAAAGTGAGTTGGAACGAATGTACCAAACGTCTACTTAAAAAAGTAGACGTGTATGACCGGAAGCCGAAAATTGAAAGTTGAATTTTGAAGCTCCAATTTCCAAAGATCAAATTCGTAATTTAAACGAGAATAAGAGATTAGAGACTAGTGAGTAGAGAGAGTAGAAGATAATATTTTTGTGAGTGAAAAGAATGAAAGATTGGGGGTATTTATAGTTAAAAAAAAGGATGAAAATATAGTTTTTAGAAGGTTGGGGTATTAAAAAAAATTGAGGGGTAGGGAGGTGTAAAGGGGAGTTATGGGGGTGAAAGAGCCATAGGTGGGGCCCAAAATCCGTTTCCCAACGGCTCTCAATGGCTATAAACTATAATTTAATTAAGATTTTTAGAAAAAAAAATGAACCGAACCGGGACCAGAACCGGGACTAACCGGTAAATCCCAGTTTCCGTCCCGTTACCCCTCCCGGACCCGCTACGTTCCGGACTAAACCGGGACTAACCGGAACCGAGACGGAACCGGTAACGGACCGGGACGGACCAGAACCGGAACCGGCACCTCCCGATTCCGTTGCCAGGCTTACCTAGCACAAAGTTGAGTTGAAATTTTTCTTCCTGATTGAATTTCAATATGAGATTTTACTTGGGTCAACTTCAAAAGATCATAAATCTTAGCATATAAAGAATTAGTTGGCCTATGACCTATCAAATTAAATAAAGATCTTTCAGTCCTCTTTCAAACTCCTCCAAGTTTGCTCATTTCGAGCTTGCAGTAAAAAGATATGTCTGTTTTAGTGAAGCCTTCTTTTTAAGGCACCTAAATCATTTTTAGATGGGTAGTTTGGTCTTTTCCCATCCCTTCTAATCCTAAGTCACGTTTTTCTTCACCTAATTAAATGTTTGGGCAGCATTAAAATTATTTTTCACATTCTTTAACACTTAGAGGAATTAGAGCAAGGTTTCAAGAGAAGAAAAAGTTAGGGTTCAGGCGCTCTTCAAGTTTTCATCGATTACACCAAGAACTTTTGTTCTTTCTAGGTATGTAAGGTTTCTCATAGTGTTAGACTTGTTATTCCTAATGCCCTATGTATCAATTTAGTCAAGAAATTATTATATCTAAAGGATCCATTCGTAGTTCTTGATATTGAGTTCAATTATTTAATAGTGAAGGTTTTGATTCTTTTGTTTTGTAAATCTTGGTAGAGCTATGTTTCCAAAGGAATTGTATGAAAGTTCTCATGTATTCGTATTGGGTTTGAGAATCAAGAAGAGTTTAGGAGATATTTTTCCCAATTCTAAACAAGTTGGTTAGCTTGAAAATTCATCAGGTTGTTGGTAGGGGTATGGGGTGGCGTGCCACGAAGGCGCCCAAAAGTTTGGGGCATGGCGCCCTGTGCCAGCAGTGCGCCCCAAACCTGAGGCTGAAGTTTTGTACCTGGAGCCTCGCGCCAGTAGTGCGCCAGGGGTTGCCTTGCTGATCCTTTCCGTGTTTCATCCGGACATGTTTCTTTGAGTCGTGTCTACGTTTCCCTTTTTTGTATTAGCTCCGATAGGCTTCATTTACCTTTGAGAATTCATGCATATTCTAATCACATGTCTTAATGCACATTCAAAACTAAAGTGAGTTTAAGAGAAAAGTTCAAGAGATTTTATTGAGTTGATTTTGAGTTCGTGAGTTCCTCATTCTTTTTTAAATTATATTCCTAATTATTGAAGTGTTATATGTTATGCATTAAGATTCTTGAGTTGATTCGTTCATGTCTATATTTAAGCATGCACCTTATGAATTGAGTATTCTTGAGATGAGTAGTATCGTTGAGTTCTGAGTATTGAGTTTTCTATATTGTTATTTATATCCTTGAGTTGTGTCACGCCCCGAGCCTACACCCTGGGCGAGACAGACACTCGAGAACCATTGTTGGCACCAAGTGAACCCTTGGTCTGGCTTACTACTCAGCGGAAGACTTTACTCAACAAAGATAAACTCATGAAATAAACTTAGAATGTTGTAAAAGAACATCCAATTGGCCAATAAGGCAACTCAAGTCTCAACATAAACAGAATGAAAATGAAAAGACTAATGGACTATAACTATCTATCTATGAAACCTCTAATACTATGAGGGATGTCGGGGACAAGACCCCTGATCATCCTAACAACTTAAATGATAAAACAATATAAAAAGGGATCCTCCGAAAAACAAGGAGGCTCACCAAATGACTTTGAAATGCTCGACTGGATCAACGAAACACTGGATGTTGATCCTGGTTACCTGTATCTACATCATAAAATAATGCAGGCCAAATGGCGTCAGTACATTGAATGTACGAGCATGCAAGGGGAAAACTAAACATGACATAAACTTGAACTGAAATCTGAAAGAAACACTTACCTCAGCCTTACTCAAGTCATGGATACTCAACTCAATGCAGAAATAAACAACAATAAAGATACAGTTTATATGAAGAATTCAAAATAGCAGATAACATCTCGAATTATTGGAAAACACAATAATATCTTAGTTGTATATAAGAATACAAAAATAAACTTTGTTTGGGAGATTCTCTAAACGACAACCATCACTATGAGCTATGTGATGATACATCATCTCGCCCACGCTGCCAGAACCGTCCCATAACTTTTTGGGATATAGAATGCCTCAAATAAGTGGATCCACTAGTCTATGCTAAAAAACATTAAGGAATCATCTAAATAGTATGACCCTTTTCTACCCACGTTGGCTATATGGTTTATGGAGACTTGAGTTATTATGAACTCGTCCCCATATCGATGCTCAATACTACTCCCAAAATATACTCAGCTCATATGTTCAAAAACATAACTCTTAACTCTTCCTCTGTGGTTTGAGATTATTTCTCAAAAACTTGCTCTTAAGCTCTCTTGGAAATCAGTGTTTTATCTCTTGTTTAAATGTGAAAATATTTGTTTTTGGGAATACTTAGTTCCCATATAATCTTCTGAAGAAAATTAACTTCACTCTTACTCTTACTTAACTCAACTCAATGCTCAAGTCTTAAAAAAAGTTTAAAAGATTTGTAAAAGACTTCTTAAAATGACTCGAAGAACTCTTAAGACTTGACTCTTAACTCTATCTTGAATTTGAATTTATGGATTCAAGATTATGATTTGGAAAGTAGGACCTCTCGATGATTTAAGAAGGTTAATATAGTTGTTCGTAAGAACGAGCGAAGATCCAGGTTAAAGAATACTGGCGCGACGCGGTTGTAGAATTAAATCTTTGGTCACATAATTATTCTTGAGACATAGGACTTTGTATCCTCTCCGCAACGTGGATAGGGAATTATTCTTTTGGTTGCATAATTATTTTTGATGCAGTGGGGTCCGTATCCTCTCCGCGACGCGAAGAGGGATTTTGAGTACTGGGGAAGAAAGTCCGACGAGGACTTGTGTGCGAGATTCTGCCCAACTTTTTCCTCCTTCATTTTCTAACCCCAATTCGCCTAAATTCAATTTCTTTTCTCAATTTCTCTTTAGATTCAGATACCCAATACATGTACACAAGAATCTAATCAAACACAACTCTAAAATCGACACGATTTCCTCAATAACTCATCAATCTCATCTTAACTCACGAACGAAAGTCAATTTTAAGAACACAATTCAAGAACATCAAACCTTCAACTCTCTAGAACGAATTTAACGCTGAAATTAACATGATTGGCGCATGGGTGAATGAACCCAATGATATGTGAACTCACATACCTCTGGGGTCGTTTGGTAGAGTGTATAAGAATAATGCAAAATAGGGTGCATTAGTAATGCTTGCATTAGTTATGCAAGCATTGTTTCTTATACAATGTTTGGTTTGATGTATTAGAAATAACAAATCTTGCATAATTTCTATTTAAAAATATACGTTGACAAAAATACCCTTCACACTTTATTTATTTTTACATTTCCTTTGCAACAAAGTTCTTTGCTAAAACATTAAAAAAAGATTTCTTTGCTAAAACATCATTAACTCTTCTTTTTTTTTTCTTTTTCAAAACAATATTAAATAGTTGTACTATTTGAGTCAAAATATTTTTGTGAAAAGTTGGCAAAAATTTTTTTTATCAAATTTATCGCCACAATAGTAATTTTTTTATTAAACTATGTTGAAATTAGATTTTTTTTTAAAAAAAAAGGATACTTAATAGGCCATAAAGTCTATTAAGACACCAACAAATTAAAAGACATTGAAAAACAAATAAAAATAAAAATAAAACATATGGCAAGAAAGAAAATGAAAAGAAGAGAAATTATAAGGAAATGTTTTAAAAAAACTTTGAGGGTAGTTTTGTAATTATTTAATCTAATGCAAGTGTTAAATGCTATGTATTACTAATACCTAGAATTACTTGGTATTAGTAATACACAACTTAATACACAATAGAGTGTATGCATTAGTTATACATGACAAGAAAAAGTGTACCAAACAAGGTACTACTAATACACACACCTAATGCATGCGTTATATTTCCCAATACACTCTACCAAACGACTCCTTAGGGATCAACCCTTGGCGAAATCCGCACGAAACCTTCAAGAACTTGACGAAATCTTGACCATTTCTCCTCCTTTCTCCTCTTGAGTTCTTTTATCTAAAACCCTAGAGTGAATTAGACCCCTAATTAATTACTAAAAATTGACTAACTTAATTGGGTAGGGAAAAAGGCCAAAATACCCCTTTTAAATCCGGGTAACTTTCCTTAAATGGACAGCCCAACTTCAAACGGGAATATCTCCCTCATACGAGCTAAAAAATTAGCACACTTAGTGGTGTTGGAAAGAGGATTCCAAGACCTTTCATTTGATATCTTAGTGGCCACCTAACTCATCCTGTACTGAAAGTTATGGTCGTTTCAAGTTGACCCAAAAATCATACTTAATATAACTTTGCCAAATTTCAGATTTTCATTCTTTCCAAAAATGGTTCTTTCTAATTCTAGCTCTTTCAAATAGCGGGTTGTTATAGGTTGATTCGTTCATGTCTATATTTCAACATGAACCCTGTTTTGAGTTATGACTTTTGAGAATCTTTTAAAGTCAACATTTATGTTTATACGGAGTTTCGAGGAAGTAAAGAGGAGTTTGAGAAAGAGTATAAGGGAACTAAGTATTTCCAGATGTTTCATTTTTACATTGAGAAGAGAACTATGATTCATGATTAGTATGACAGTTGAGTATATCATCAATGTATAAGCAGTATGACATCTAGATATGCCATCAATGTGACTTCCCGAGTCATCAATGATTAGATCACAATAAATATTTGTTTTGAAATCTTTTTTTTAGAAAGTAAATCAGAGTTGAGTAGAGTTTAAAAAGAAATTTTGAGTAAAGTTTAAGGTAACTAATTGATTCCCAAATGTATTACTTTTACATTGAGAAAGAAGAACTTTGATTTCTAAATGAGTTTATGAGTTCAGAGATATTTCAGAGTATTACCTCTTTTAAGGGGTTATTTTGAGTAATTACCTCAAAATAGAAACAGAGTATGTTTTATACATTTGAGCATGAGCATATTATTGGGAGTAGTATTGATCATCAATACGGGAATGAGTTTCAACAACTCAAAATCCTCATAAACCATGTATGCCAACATGGGTAAAGGATCATACTTTTTAGATGAATCCTTAGTGCCTTCCGGCAGAGCTTAGTGGATTCACTTAGTTGAGTTGTTCTATACCTCGGCAAGGTATAGGACAGGTCTGGTAGCGTGGGCAAGACGTTGTATCATCATGTAGCTCATAGTGATGGTTGTCGATTAGAGAGTCTCCCAAATAGATTTTAAAGTGTATTTTTATTATATCACTTAATATGTTGAGTTTAGAGATGAGTAAGTAATTTTTGTAAAAAATTTAATAATTTAACTTTTTTAATTCCTTACATTCAATTGAGTATATATCTATATCAACTACAATCCTTTCATTCAGTTATTTGTTATTCAGCTATATTAAATGCTCGTACACTCAATGTACTGATGTCATTTGACCTGCATCTTTTAATGATGCAGATACAGGTTCTAAGGATCCTCAACAAGAGTCCATTGAGATCACTTCATCTGCTCGTCAGTTTTTGAGTAAGACCTCATTGCTTCTGGAGGACTCCAGTTTTCTGGGTTGTTAGTAGTAGTTCCCTTGAGGAGTCGTGGATCTTGTCTCGCCACTCAACTTTGTATAATAGAGGCTTCATAGATAGACATTTTTGGAGAGTCGTTCAGTTTCAGTTGTTTTATTTAAAATTTATGTTCCATACTCAGTATATTCAGCGAAGTTTTGAGATTCATTAAACTTTTTTTAAACGTTTCTTTCAATTTGATGCTTATGTGTGCTTGAGTTAATCTTCTTCTTGTAGTCATCCAGGATGAGGGTTCGCTTGGGGGCTAGCAATGGTTCTCAAGTGCCGGTCACGTCTAGGGTGTAGGCTTGGATCGTGACATAAATATTTTTTTCCTCCCTTCCCCATAGTGCATAACTTAGTTATTATTGTATTGTTGGAGTTCTTACTTTTATTATAATATAATATAAATAAATATTGATATAAAATATAGAAGATATACTAAATTGGATGTTTTTAGTTGGAGTATTAGATTAATTTAACATTCATGTTAGGGAGTATTCTAATTTCACTGAACTTTGAGATTGTTAACGTCTGTAAATCAAACTTGAGTTTTTAAAAAGAGAAGAATAGAAAACATAAAAAAAACGTAGTTTTAAAATGTGAGGAAACCCCTCCATTTATAGTTTAAAAAAAGTGTAGTATCAACATGTGCATGTTATTTCTTGGGAAAGTTACAACCCTTCGGAAAGGTCACAATTCTTTGGGAAAGTCGGAACCATTCAATGTAAAATGGTGTCTTATTTTATATAATATAATATAACATAATATAAATATAAAATAATATAAATATAGAAGATATACTAAATTGGGTGTTTATGAAGAAGACGACTTTCGAAAAATGTAGTTTAAAATTTTGAGGAGTCCCCTATTTTTATAGCTAAAAGGATAATGTATGAAAAACTGTTTGTTATGCCTTATCAGAAAAGGTCACAACCATTCAAAAAGGTCACAACTCATTGGAAAAGTCATAAAAAGTCGCAACCCTTTAAAAAAGTCACAACGCTTCGGAAAAGTCGCAGCCCTATAAAAAATTCATAACCCTTTGTTTCCAATTTATTTGTTGTGCTTTTATTTTTATTCAGTTTAATATAAATATTTTTTTTTCTTGGGGGTAGGGGCGTATCTTTAAGACCACAAAGTTAAAAAAAATAACTTTAATATATCCTAAAACTTGTTTGGGGTCTTCAAACAAGTTTTTGATCAAATCTTTTTTCTACAACAGTATGAGACTTTTCAGAATCTGAACACCAAGTTGTAGATTGTGCGATGGAAAATCATTAAACTTCTTATCAAATAGAAGTTACTACAAAAGTATATTTATGGCTATGAAAATGAGTACATATGATTCAAAGTATTTTGTGTCTGAACATTCATAATCTCTACTTGAAGCTCACTTATTTGTTTTTGAAGCTGACAAATTATCCGGTGCAACCTTATGCTGGATCTCTAATTCCTACATTCGCCTCATACACCATACTATTCACTGCATCTGCTCTTTGATCCTCCGGAAGCTCCTAATTAGAATTCGTGCATTTTGATTTAGAGTTTTTATTTTGAAAAAAAAAATAGTCTTCTCGTTTGAAGTTGAGTTATTTCATTCTCATTGTTGCATCAATTTTTGTTGAGGCGAAATGGTCTGATGGACCCTTATACTTGTATGCGTTTGTATTTTGGACCTTTCAACTTAGAACTTTGTCAAGTGAACCCTCTAACTCAATGAAACTTAACATTTTAAATTCCTCTGACTGCTGACCAAGCTCACTTATTTGTTTTTGAAGCTGACAAATTATCGCGGCGCAACCTTATACTGGATCTCTAATTCCTACATTCGCCTCATACACCATACTATTCACTGCATCTGCTCTTTGATCCTCTGGAAGCTCCTAATTAGAATTCATGCATTTTGACTTAGAGTTTTAATTTTGAAAAAAAAATAATAGTCTTCTCGTTTGAAGTTGAGTTATTTCATTCTCATTGTTGCATCAATTTTTGTTGAGGCGAAATGGTCTGATGGACCCTTATACTTGTATGTGTTTGTATTTTGGACCTTTCAACTTAGAACTTTGTCAAGTGAACCCTCTAACTCAATGAAACTTAACATTTTAAATTCCTCTGACCGTTGACCAGGCTTATGTGGAAACTTAATTAATCAGTTGGAATAAACACGTGATTCCACGCGCCAAAAGAGCGTAGACCTCAAAATTTTGATTAAAAATAATTAAAAGAAAAAGGAAATCTATTTATATATAATAGGAGAAGAAAAGTGACACATGTCATCACCACAAAAAATCAGATTTTTTAAATCATCTAAATTAATTATATGTAATTTGTTTGAATAATAAATTTTATTTTATTTTAAAAATAATAATTTAAAAGTAGTTTTTACAATTAAATGAGATACGATTTTTAAAATAATTTAAAATTAAAATGATGAAACTGTAAATTTGTATTTAAGTGAAACAGAAAAATATTAAAATATTAAAAGAAATTAACGTTTCTATCTATATACAATTATTCTTTAATTTTTCAGTTTTAAAAAAATCAATTAACTAAATAATAATTCTGATTTTTTTAAAAATAAAATAAAAGACACATGTCAGCAACTCATAAATTATATAAGGATTTTCTAAAAGTTATATAAATTTTATTTGATTTTTAGAAGGAAAAAAAAAAATATAAATTTTGAAATACCTACGTTTGATATTCAACTAATTTGAAAAAAAAAAAGTAAGAAAGAAGAAAACTAACAAAAGTGTCCCATTTCTCCACTAATAATAACAGTTACAACATTACACTAAAGTGCATAATTAAAAACCGTTGTGTTACGTGTAATCATTAAAAAAATTCAAAACATAAATTATAAAAAATAGAAAAATTCAAAAAACAAAAAACTGTCCTTTCAAATTTGAAAATCTAAAAACCCTAACGCTATCAAAATTTATCTTATCTTTTGTTATATCAGTTTTTTATTTATAATAAATAGAGAAAATGGTCAAATGTCCCCTCAACGTATATTCGAATTTTCAACTACACACTTATACTTCACGGGAGTCCTATCACCCTCCCTGTACTATTTAAAACTGAAATAATTACCTCCTTGAATGCTTAGCTGGCATAGTGAGTGTATTTCACTCTCTATGGGCGAGTGAACATCAAAATCTATTATTAAAACTATATTTTTAATATCTCTTTTGAATAAACATATGCATTTTTAATTATTTATTTTTCTTATTTGTTTTCTTTCTTCTCCATCAATATAAACAAATCTCTCAATCTTTCACCACTTCTAAGTCTTGTTGCCACCATACCATCTCCACTGGATTCACTATTGTTGATTCCAAACAAATTTTCAAACTCATATAAAACTCTTGCAAAACCAATCAACCTAAATCAATTGAGATAAATTTACATATATTTATATCACCCCAAGATACTTTGGATGTTATTTGAGAAAAATCAATATGGGTTTACTTTAAATCCGATTGGACCAACCGAAAAAAATATTTTTTAATTAATAGATCCTTTAATTATCAATATCAAATCTCAATCAATCAACTATATCTCAAAAATTGTCACTATTAATCTTGTTAATCCATCAACTGTCGCAGAATCAGTCTCTTCCTCTTTGAAATTGTAGATGATGATGTGGAAGACATCGTAGGCTCCTCCTCCTCATCTTCCTTGAGATGATTGCTTATCTTCGGTGACCACCATTAATGACAATATTCCGTCATATTTGTCTTCTCTTCTCCCCTTCACTTTTTTTTTAATTTGATTTTTAGGTTTCAAATGAGCAAAACCCGAATATCTCACCTTCCTTCCTTAAAGACCCAATTTCATAGACTTATGGTGTTCTAGTGATGGTGAAAATGGTGAAAATATTTTGGGTGTTTGAAGGGATGGGTAAGAATATAGAACAAAAAGGGTAAAGAAATATTAAAATTGAAAAATAATAATTTGATGATGTGTCAAACGCGTGAAACTCACATGCCACCATAGATCTGGTTATGGTTTTTTAAGGGTATAATTATTTCATTTTTAAATAGTTCAGGGGGTGATAGGACTCCCGTAAAGTTTAAGTGTGTAGTTGGAAATCCCGTTATACGTTGAGGGGACAGTTGACCATTTTCTCTAATAAATAAAATCAATCATTCATTTTCTAGGAATCACAAACTACATCTGATAACATAGGTTAGTTTCATTTAGAGAAAACGGT
>JAJOOS010010001.1:0-18542 GCA_029582725.1 Solanum chiquidenum | reverse complement strand
ATATTTGAAGAAGAAATTAGGGGAATTTGGGGAAGATGGCCAAAAATGACCGTTATTGGCTTTTTAAAAGCATCTCACGCTTCTAAAGTGGGTGTAATTCACGCACTTGAACTACTTTTGCCACATGGGATGACAGGTCAAAAAAAGGGTTTAAAATGTTGGATTTCAGTGGGTTCGAGGGTTTAGTTGGCAAAGTCTATATTAGAAGGGCTCAGGTGACAAAATGAGACAAGTACGAGGGTCTCCCGGACCATTCTGCCTATAATAAATATAAAATTTAAATGAATACTAAATTGATATAATAGTATATTCATAAAATATTTTTTTAAGAATTTATATGACACTTGGTAGCAATTGTGTGTGCCGATATGAGATGATGGTGATCGTGGATAATATCTAATGGCATAGTAATTGACAGTACTAATTAATTGTAGTTGTTGATGGTAGCAATTGATAATTAGTAGCAAAATGATAATGACGATTAGCTATATATAATGTTGATCAATGATGAAAATTATTTATAATGATTAGTGGATGTAATTATTATTGATGGTGATGAAAGCAAAGATGGCTAATGGTGAGGAAACAACATATTAAGGAACAAGTCATAGCTGTTTAATGGGATTGGCGTTTTAACCAAAGAGAAACAAATGACAAAAGATGTTAGTCCAATTTTAGTACAAGAAAATATGTCTGACGATCTTCTCAACATTTTGCATAGGATATATAGTAAAGAAGAGTTATCACTCACCACTTCTTGTTTCATTGAATCAGGAAGGAAGAGAATGAATATTTCCTCTGTTTTAAGTCTTTTTCTAATTTTGTGCTACCTAAGTGCCCAACAATGTTACGCAGGGGAAGTAGATGTTCTACGCGATTTTCTCAAGGCTCGACGGGTAAAAACAACAAATGTTATTAGCCACGGTGTAGCGGTTGCTGAGAAACAGAAATCAGTGTCAGAATTCAAAGTGCCACAGGTAGGATCAAAGGAAAATGACAAGATATCGGCATTGCCAGGGCAACCAAGTGGGATCAATTTTGCTCAATATTCAGGATATGTGACTGTTAATGCTCATAATGGTAGAGCCCTCTTCTATTACTTGGCAGAATCGTCTAATGACCCTTCTACAAAGCCTCTTGTTTTGTGGCTAAATGGAGGTAAACACACAACAATTGTCTTTAAGACTTAACCTTACGACCATGTGCATTTTTTTAAAAAAAGGACGCGTACATGCCATTTTACCCCTCATGATAGCTCTCATACATAAACCAAATTTTCATTGTATGTTAAAAATCACAAGTTCTAAGGGTACTTCTGTATTTTTTGATAGGACCTGGTTGCTCTTCATTCGGAAATGGAGGGATGGTGGAACTTGGACCATTCCGTGTCAATAAAGATGGGAAAACCTTGTGGCTCAATCAATTTGCCTGGAACAATGGTACTTAATAGCAAAATCTATCATCACTACTGAGAAAAAAATTCAGAAACCTATAGATAATAATGACATTTTTGTGACTATAATTATGCAGTGGCAAATGTCCTGTTTTTAGAATCACCAGCTGGTGTTGGATTCTCTTATTCTAATACATCATCAGATTATGCTACTGGAGATGAAAAGACTAGACAAGACAGTTTCACCTTTCTCGTCAATTGGATGGAGAGATTCCCAGAATATAAAAACCGCGACTTCTACATTGTTGGGGAGAGTTATGCTGGCCACTATGTGCCCCAACTCGCTCAGCTGATCTTATCCCACAAGAAATCAGAACCCAACCTTGTCATTAACTTGCAAGGAATAGCTGTAAGCTAATAAAACTTGTTCAAATGACAATTCATATTTTTTGGAGTCACAATACTATCTTATTAATTTGCATATTGCATGATTTTCAGACCGGAAATGCCCTCCTCGACGATGAAACTTCAAACAGTGGTTCATACGACTTTTATTGGTCACATGCACTAATATCAGATGAAGTTCATGAAGGAATTGTCAAGAATTGCAACTTCTCAACAGAAACGACTACCTCAGAAGCTTGTGATCAGTACACAAGCGAAGCAGCTTCATGTCAAGCCAATATATATAATTATAACACATATTCCCAACTCTGCAACTCTTCTGCCTATACTTCCCTTCCTGTAAGTTCCACTCTGCTAACTTCTCATTCCTTCTCCGTGTTTATATACCACAATTCAAAATTTTCAGCGTCACAAATTAAGGTGAAAGTGAAATAAAAGACCATGAACAACTTTTCTTTTGTGTATCATAACAGATAGATGGATTTGATCCATGCTCAGCTGACTACGTATTTAATTACCTAAACACTGCTGAAGTGCAAAAGGCACTCAATGTCAGAGATATACCCCAATCCTGGGAATCTTGCAGGTAATTGATACTGTGAGATTTTAAGCATTTTAATTCTTCAAATTGAAATTGCTGATCCCTTTTTTCAATTAATTTGATCACTTTCTTAAACATTTTAAACTTGTGCAGTGATATCATAGGCATCTCTTGGGAAGACTCCCCACATACTGTTCTACCAATCTTTCAAGAGCTCATGCAAAGTGGCATTAGAGTTTGGATTTATAGGTAAGTAAATCAAACAAGCTGGAATCAGTCGCCATAAAATTAGTACTGAAAACTTTAGAAATCCCAAAACAAATACCAACATTTTCTTATCAATCCCCCCCTTTTCATCTTCTTTTCTAGCGGAGACATAGATCATATTTTGCCTGTAACGACAAGTAGATATGGTATCGACAAAATCAAAACACCAATCAAAACGGCATGGTACCCATGGTTCTTCCAAGGGGAGGTAATTATCATTATTCATTTCAATCTTCAACTCTACAGTTTCTTAATTTCCAGTATGAATATGAATGAAGTATTTCATATATCCAGGTTGGTGGTTATGCAGTAGAATACCAGAACTTGACATTCGTGACAGTACGTGGAGCAGGACATTTCGTTCCAAGCTATCAACCTGGCCGTGCATTGACCATGTTTTCATCCTTCATCAACGGGACACTCCCTCCTGGTTTCAATTAAACAGAAGATACATTGTGAAAAAAGGATTGCTGGTTTCATATGGAATAAATTTTGTAGAATTAACTTGTTATTACATTACTGTTTTATGGTTTGTATTCGAGCATGAGAGGGCTTATGGTTCCTTTCTTTATGTTAACTTAAATATATGAAATGTTTAAATTGGAGGGTTTCTGATGCCTTTTCATATGTCTTAATCAAATTTTAAAAAATGTTTAAATTAGTATATGGTTAAAATTATGCAAGTGTAATAATAAATTGCAAATCAAACGTTATACTTCCTCCATTTTAATTTGTTTGGCCTAGTTTTTCTTCTTCATTTAACAGAAATATCTCTTTTAACAAATCTTTAATTATAACTTTTTCATCTTCCATTCTGTTTTGATCATTGTTACCCATTGTATTATATTGTATCGTTATTATACCTACAATGTTTGTTTTGATTGTTACTTTAAATGTATTGTATTGTATTGTTAAATTTCGTTGTTACGTAACAATGAAAACTCCTATTTTATGAGACAACCGATTTGGTATGTTCCCATTGTTACTTAATTTCTTTTTCCAATTATATCTTTACATAATATTTCAAAATACTATTTTACCATTTACCTTATATTTTTTAATTCTAATCAAACCTTCTAATAATTAAGGATATTTTAGTAAATTTATAAATTACAATACAATCAAATCAAACAATTAAAATGTTATTAAACAACAACAAATAAAACAATTTAATCAAATATTGTATCTACCATACACTACAGTACAATACAATATATTATAAAATAATAGATAACAATTCTCCAAACAGAGTGTTCGTCTCATAACATATCCCTGTACTATTAGCTTATGTTGTAAGCCAGTAATACCAAGCCTTATGCTCTCTCTCCGGCCTCCGCAATTCTGACCGGATCGTTCCATGTCTCGTGAGGGTCATTACAGAGGAGTCAAAAAGATTCCATGGCTTGGAGGTTGTCCCGCTGGAGTAACGCACTGAGCTGTCCTTGTCGGCTTCCGGCGAAGGAGAATGCCACCGCCCACCGTCGTTGTGGATGTACTGTTTCTTCTACAATGTCGCTGAGGTTCGGCGATCTACTTCTTCTCGTTTTCTATTAACGGGCTGATTAATTGACCCGTTAACATACCCAAATTGGGCGAGTTACATGTTCATTAGTCAAATTTGCCACCTCCAACTATCTATCTACATTTGATATCCTAATATTATATGAATAGGGTTAAAAATTGCAATTGAAACTGACATTGACGAATTTGAACGTAATTTAGATAACAGTGAGTGCCGATGCATCTTTTGGATAATACAATAATGAGAAAGATAACAGAATTATGTAACAAACCCAACATATAAAGTAGGATTGCTAATTTGAACAGAAACAACCACCCCACCCCTAATCATGAAATTGAATGAGTGTCCTCTTTTGATTATTTTCAGCATATAGTTGCAAAAATAGACAATCTTACATCAAATTTGTTGGTCAGTTAATGACATTTGAACTCTTTTCACACCTTAACAAAGGATAATTTCTGGGCTGTTCCCTTTTTAGGTGGAGGATGTCATCCTGTTGCATTTTATCCTAGAATTTCTTCAAATAATTTTAAAAAGTCGACTCTATCCTGTAAATAAACCGAAGAAAATTAGGGAGCTATAGGTTCGAAATAAAACTAAATGACAGCACTATTGCTTTAAATCAAATTAAGAAAAAAAAATCATGATCTTTTAGAATTAGTATGATAGCTATCATCAGTTAATATGATGAAAAGACACAAGTCTAGCTGTCTGCAGCCCTCATAATCATACTTGAAAAGCCTAAACCATAAGTTTCTGTTTTTAGTTAACTATTCAATGTTGTCTTTGTTTTCATTCTCAACTCCCTTTTCTAATTTCTGGCTGTTGGAGAACGACATGAAAATTGAAGCCAACAAACCATCCTTACTATATATCCTTAATTTTGTGTGACATTTAACCAATGAAATAAAGGACAAAGATGTCACTACCACGGATTAAATTACAAGTAAAAGAAAAAGGCAGCACAAAATTCTCAGTGTTTTGCTTACTTTATAAATAATGAAGAAGAATTATCCTTGAGTTATCACTCAACGTTGCTTGTTCTTGCACGAGTAGGAAGAAAATGAAAGCTAACTCTGTTTTAACTCTTTCTCTAATTTTGTGTTGCCTAAGTGCCCAACAATATTGTTATGCAGGAGAAGCGGATGTTCTACGTGAATTTCTCAAGACCCGACGGGCAAAAACAACAAGTATTATTAACCACGGCCTACCGACTTCTGAGAAACAGAGATCAGTGTCAGAACTCATAGTGCCACAGGAAGGATCGAAGGAAAATGATAAGATCTCAGCACTGCCAGAGCAACCAAGTAGTGCAGTCAGGTTTAATCAATATGCAGGATATGTTACTGTTGATGCAAATGCTGGTAGAGCCTTGTTCTATTACTTGGCTGAATCATCTGGTGACCCTTCGACAAAGCCTCTCGTTTTGTGGCTAAATGGAGGTAAACACACACACCACACCCATGTTACCCGAATTGCCAAGAGGAGGAATGTTTTAATTTCTAACGCTAGCTTGTTTCATGCAAACCTTGTAAGAGTTTAATCTCATATTTTTCTTGCCTTGGGATTTACTGTGTTATTATGAGTTGGCTGCGTTTCTTAAGAGCTTATGATGGCTAGCTTATCATGTTTCCTTTGTTGTTTTTGTATGTAATTGGTATATAGGGCCTGGTTGCTCTTCATTAGGGGCTGGGGCAATGGATGAACTTGGGCCATTCCGCGTTAATAATGATGGGAAAACCTTATGGCTGAACCAATTTGCATGGAACAATGGTACTTAATTACCTCTTTCTTAAGCTAGAAAAATCTGTCGTCATTTGGGTGTAACTATGGTACCTTTTTGACATTAATGCAGTGGCGAACATCCTCTTTTTAGAATCACCAGCTGGTGTTGGATTCTCTTACTCTAATACATCAGCAGATTATATTACTGGAGACGAAAAAACTAGACAAGACAGTTTCACCTTTCTCCTCAATTGGATGGAAAGATTCCCAGAATATAAACATCGAGATTTCTATATTGTTGGAGAAAGTTATGCTGGCCACTATGTGCCTCAACTTGCTCAGCTGATCTTATCCCACAGGAAAACAGAGCCCAACCTTGTTATTAATTTGCAAGGAATAGCTGTAAGCTAATTAAGCTTATTCAAAATGATAATTACATATTCTTCCTCCTGATTAAGTCACTTATTTGCATAGTGATATGATCTGTTTTTCAGACAGGGAATGCCCTCCTAGACTTTGAAACAATGCAGAGTGGTTCATATGACTTTTATTGGACACATGCACTAATATCAGATGAAATTCATGATGGAATTGTCAAGAATTGCAACTTCTCAGCAGAGACAACCTCAGAAGCTTGTAATGAGTACATTAAGCAAGCAGATTCATCTCTAGGAAACATGTATGCCTATGACATTTATGCCCCACTGTGCGACCCCAATGCCAATACTTCACTTCCCGTAAGTTCCGAACTGGCTAACTGCTCATTTGTTGTTCTTGAGAAGATTTTCATTTACTATTGCTGGTTGTGTAAATAAATGAACATTAAGCGTCCCAAGTAAAATGTTTTATTAGATACAACAGGTCTATAAACCTGCTTCTTATTCTACAGTTCGGATGTTTTCATCCCCCATTTCTCTAGCATGCACACCTGCAATATCATAAAATGCACATTTCAAGATCTGATCAATCAAGTAGGGTCTGTACAACATCATCCAACGCCTCAACTAGCACCCCTCTGCAGATTTTACATGCGTTTATTAGATTTCTAACTTTTTTCTTTTGTTTAAAACAGGTATGTGGATTTGATCCATGCTCAGACAATTATGTAAACTCTTACCTAAACTCTGCTGAAGTACAAAAGGCACTTAATGTCAGAAGAATACCATATTCCTGGGCTCCTTGCGCGTAATACATACCGTGATATTTTAAATAACATTTTAGCTTCAAATTGGAAAAGCTGATCTTTTTTCTTCTTGGCTTAAATTCTCACTTGTGCAGTTCACACTTGCATTGGAAGGACTCTCCGTATACTGTTCTACTGGTCTTTCAAGAGCTCATGCAAAGTGGAATTAGGGTTTGGATATATAGGTAAGTACAGGGGGAAAACTAATTCTGAAAATGTAGCAGTTCTCATGATTTTAACGTGTAATTACAGCGGAGATACAGATAGTGTTTTGGCTGTAACAACGACTAGATATGCTATAAACAAAATCAAGACACCAGTGAAAACACCGTGGTACCCTTGGTACTTCCAAGGCGAGGTAACATTATACTTCTTCACTTGTACCATTACAATACACTGTTCCAAGAATATCATGTATGTAATTGATATATCCTTTTTCTTTCAAGGTTGGTGGTTATGCAGTGGAATATGAGAACTTGACATTTGTGACGGTAAGAGGAGCAGGACATTTCGTGCCAAGCTATCAACCTGGTCGTGCATTGACCATGTTCTCATCCTTCATCAATGGCACACTCCCTCCCTCGTTATAGATAAATCATCATTCTTGAAAAAAGGAAAGCTGATTTGAGATGGAATTATACTCTTCATCTGTTATTCCTGTAACAAAAATCAATTATCAGTCTGTTTCTTATAATAAAAAAAATATTAGTTATGCAGATGCCATTCCAGATGTTAGCTTGTTGCATCTTGAAGAGTTTAATTTTTACCTGCATCAACGTATAAAGAACAAAGACGTTATAATCACCCCGACGCAAGTGTTACTCTCCATTTTAATTAATATAATTAATACCTAAGCGGTTTAGGAAAATGGGTCAAATTGTCTCAGTACTATTTGAAATTGAACAATTTTGTCATTCGTTAAACTTCTGGTCTAATACATATTTCCCCTCCTATTAGGAGGCAAAAGCCTTGAATTCTAACCAATTCCAATTTAAGAGTAAGATTGAGGTGTAAATTTGAACCTTTTTCCCTCAAAAAACGACTATGCTAATGCAAGTGTATGAATAGACCAAATTATGCAAATTTTCGATATTTAATGGGCAAATTGGACCTTTTCCCATTTGATTATAATTCCATTTTTTTTTCTCCTCAGCAGATTTCTCTCTATCAAGAGTCGGATCTAAAATTTGAAATTTATTGTAAAAAGTTATTTTTTGGTGGACTAAAGTGCTTCAAGGTCCCTTCCTTGTTATATTGAACCAGTAACCAATTTAGTTATGGGTTACGATCAGAAGATATTAATAGGTTTTAATATAATGACAACATCTGTCGTAAAAATTGTAATTGTATATAGAAGAAAGGAAAACAAACTTACTTGATTTTAACAGTTACAAGTCCTCCGTCAATATATTTGGGCATATCTTGTTGACAAAGACTCCCACATGCAAGTAGCCTTTTTGCTTCGACTATTTTTATCAGCACGTGTATATTTAAAATCACATCTAGTTGGTTTTCCAACTACTCCAATATAGGAGCTAGTAATAAATAAATTAAAGTCATATATATTCCTCCCAAACAAAAGTATATTGCGTTACTACTCGTTTAGTGAACTAGAAGATTGACAAATCTCATAATACGTGCTAAATTTATGGGCATATGATATTTGATATGCAAAGCACGTATATACATATTTCTTAGAACTAATCTCTTGTTAGGTACATGTAGAAGCGTTAAATGGACGGACTGAACTTAATTTGAGCGGATTAAAATAAGTTGACTTAAGGTGAAATAAATTAAAAAGCGGATTAGAACTCAACTCATTCAATTTTTACTAAGTTTTAATTATTTTATTTATAATTTTTCAGTACCTAATAGTTTTTTATATTTTATTATGAATATATATAACATATTAAATAAATCAATTAAAATATTTTGCCAAAATTTTTCATAAATCAATTTGTGCTAGAGAATATATAGATATTAACCCAAACGGATTGAAATGAGTTGAACTGAAATGAACCGATCAATAATCAACTCAAATTTAAACTGACTGATTATGCACTAATTTTACTATCTCTATGTATAGGTACCTGTGTTTACACTGAATTTATTCCAAATTTAATGGCTAGAATCAGTAAACGATCGTCTAAGATCACGTTTTCGAGTATGTTTTAGTTTAATCACCGAATTAACATAGTATTTAATTATATTTTGGTCAAACCACGATCATCTAGACGTACTCAGCTGCCAAAGTTTAGCCGCCACTAATTTATGAAAATGTCCTATGGGAAATAAATATTTGGGTAAAGAGGAGTAGGAATATTCTATAGTTTAAATTAAATTGGAGAAATACTATAATTTTGTAAAACAAATTGGAGGGTTGAAAATAAAAGGTTATTACACATAAGTCAAGTGGGTACAAGATGAGGCTTTGGTTCGTCAAAATTCTGTATCAGGTTTGTATTAATGTACGTGATTACCTAACTTATACTATTTTATTTTTTGGAAAGTCATGACTTTATTATTCATAGCCTATATTCTTTTTGACGGCTTAGTTCCAAGTATCGACATGAATATTAAATGGATAGGTTAAAATGATAGAATAGACAAATAATAAATCATAGCCTAATCACTGATTATTTCTCCTTCAAATAAATTGATTTTTATTTTTTTATTATAAAAGTTCATACATAAAAAGACAAATGCAAAATAAGAATAAAATTGTGAATGACCCGTTCATGCATGTACTCAAACTTTTAACCGAATTAACTCGAGTCATTTCCAATATATGACCAGTTTTTTTTTCAAATTTAAGCAATTTCTTAGGGACTACCCTCAATGGTTTTGTTTTCCTTCAAAATGAGGGAGGAGCCAAAAATAATATAACTTCATTTTTTACTTTACGAGAATAAATTTGATTAATTTTAGATAATTAATTTAATATTTTAAATTTAGATGTTAGGAAATTGTAGTATTATTAATTGTAATTTTTCTCATATTAATATAATAATAAAATATATTTTAAAATGTCGATCTTAGTCTATACAATTTGACTTTGAAAAAGCGAAACGTGACAAGTAAAAAATGAACAAAGAGAATACTAACACTAACTTTTCTTAGGGAATGAAAAAAAGAAAGAAGAAAATGAAACATTATTATGAGGTGGGAAATGACCTTTTATAACTACTTACCAATTGAATAGGAGAAAATGACATTTTCAGATCTTATATATACATGTAAAAAAGGAAAATTCTTGTAAAAAATAGAGAATTATAAAAACAAATTTATAATTAATGGGCTGCAAAATCAAATCTCTCATTTATTTTGTTCCTTTTGACCCAAAAAACTATTCTTATAATAATTGAGGGCGAATCTAATCTTCTATCTACGGATTCATGTGAATTCTATAAAAGAAATTCAAAGTTTATACTTTCATAAAAGTATCAATCCAATATATATAAATATTTTGACTTTGAGCCTAGTTATTATTTTATAAATTTGAAATTCTGAATGAGTGGCGCTTAATTAGTACTCCTAGCTATGTTAGAAAAGCTAAAAGTTATCCATAAGACTGAATATATAGTACTGCTCTAGCTAAAATGTAAATTATTTGTTAGACAATAATATTATAATTGATAGAGACCATTCACATGGAATGTAGACCAATTTATGTACCTAATATTTTCTCAGCTAACCAAAAATTCTCCAATGCATGGAGTAAATTAATTATTTTTGTTTTTTAAGAAAACATTAGTATCAAGTATGTTGTAATGCGTTATGGTGCACACAACGTGGCTCACACACTCATGCAACCAGCTTTGAGTTATGAGTCGTGAAATATAATACCAAACAAAAAATTACCCTCCTCCGTTTCATATTAAAGGGATACTTTTTATTTTACATGATGATCAAGAAATCATCAATAGACTGATCAACTTTACTATTTTGTCCTTTGATCATATCAATGCACATAAAAATAAATTTTAAAAAATATACATAAAACATATGAGATAACTATTATTAGTAAAATGTCTTTCTAGTATGGAACGAGAGAAGTACAAAGAAACCATAGGTTAAAAAAACACAATGGTAACACCTGCCTGCTGCCTTATTAGTCATGGTTAGGACAGTTGTTAATTATAAAAATAAGAATTCTGAAATACTTTTTAAATTTAAATAGGATAAGTGCTTTTCTTAATGAGTCTTTACAAATAATTTCCTTCTAAATATGTACTCAACGCTTTGATCCTAATAAATCCATCAATAAATTTGCAAATTTGACTTCTTCTTTTTTTGGGGTACGGTTGTAGTTAAAATGTGCATGATATTATGGGCATCATTAATACACGCCGTGATATTCCTGTAACCGTTGTCATTGAAAAATTTTAAACAATCGAGGAGAAAAAAAAATGTAATTTTGAAAACATAGGCAAAAATTGGTTTTCAAGAAAAGAAAATCAAATATAGGAATATCAATTGGAGTACTAATTATTTACATAGTACTGATTTTTTAAGAGATCTGTAAAATTTAAAGTGAACAAAGATATATGAATCGAAAAAGTGATTAGATTTAAATCAATGGCAGTTGATACATTTTTAGCCTCTTATTCTTTGAACTCATCTGCATTATTGAGTGAAAGTTGCATTTGATTACACTCCATTTTTCACATTTCTTTTCTTCTTTTGTTTTCTAATCCTTGTTGCTTTCTTTATTTTTCTTCCTCATTTAGCAAAAAAGATTATTATGTGTATGTCAGCCTTGATATCCACTAGCTGACTTTAACTTAGCCGTAATTTTTTCATCATCACAAGTTTTCTATCCTTTAATTTAAACTTCAAACATAAAGGAAAAAAAACACTTAAAATGGAAATCAAACGGTAAAATCACAAAAAATCGGATTCTTACATCAAGATTATCATCACACCTTTACTTCTTTTTTTCTAACTAAATGGACAATAATACCCCTAACCCAAATTCAATCACAACATATTTATCACAATCAAATAGGGGTAAAATAGGTATTTGACAAGTAGTTGTTAATGAGTCCTGATCATAAAAATAAACATAAGAAAAGGCAGCTGTCTCTGTCATTGGCCCATTTTCCTTATATATAATTCTTCTCTTCCCCTGTTTTTCTAAAACTAAACCTTTCAGTATTTTCTCTTTAAGAAAAATTATCGAACAGTTGGTGTGCATAAAATGGAAACAGAAGTGATGATGCAATCTCCGGCGCCGGTGGATTTCAACATCGACAGTGGTTGTACTACTCCGTACATGAGTGCTCCGTCAAGTCCTCCACGTGCAGCCACGTTGTTTTACAGTGCACCTGCTAGTCCTACACGGATTTCCCCTCTTTACGATGAATTCAATTGGGAAGAAATCCCAAAAGAGAAACATAACCCAGATGAAGATGATGAAGATTTTGCTTTTGATTTCAGTGGGCAATTGGAAAGGATTTCGCTATCTGCAGCTGATGAGCTCTTTGATTGCGGAAAAATCAAGCCTTTGAAACCACCCCCACGGTTTCAGTATGAAGGAAAACACATGGATTCTCCAAAATCCCCGAAGAAATCGTTCATGGAAACATTTTCTCCTCGACACAAAAAGAAAGATTTTGACCCATTTGTTACAGCTTTACAAAAACAGAGCCGAACAGAGAAACCCCAACAAAAAACTTCAAATTTATCGCCTTTGAAAGTTTCCGACTTATTATTTGATCACGAAAGCAATCAAGAAAACACAAAAAAATCCGCCTCTGTTTCTTCTTCTTCATCATCATCTTCCTCCTCTTCGTCTTCTTCAGTTTCTTCAATGATCTCACTCTGGTCCAAAAAATGGAAAATCAAAGACTTGCTTCTATTCCGAAGTTCTTCAGAAGGTCGACCAAGTAGTACAGAACAACTAAACAAGTACGAATTGTTGAAGAAAACCCATGAAGAAGATGTTAAAAATTCAAGCTTTAGATCAACAGAGAGTGTTAGATCAAGAAAAAAAGGACCCATTTCTGCCCATGAATTGCATTACACGATGAACAGAGCAGCATCAGAAGAAATGAAGAAGAAAACATTTTTACCATACAAACAGGGCTTATTGGGTTGCTTAGGTTTCAATCCATCGCTGCAGGATTCTGTTTCAAAAAGTGTCGCTAATTCTATGTCTATGAGTCGCCGTTAATACTTAAGATTGTGTATTTTTTTTTGGCCTTAATTTTGTTATTCATTTCCTCTTGGAAAATTAATTTGTTACATATATTTCTCTCTGGAAAAATATTTTTGAAAATACAAAAGAGAGAGTGCTTACATTTTTCATATATTGTGTATTTTACATGACTTTTTATTGTGCATAAAATGTTCACTTCCAAAATCCTCTTGAATACACTCGTTTGTATGAATAATAGTAACACTAAAGAGTACAATTATTTCTGTGTACATTTATTCTGTATCTTGCTGCTTTGTTGTTTCTTTTTCGATAATCTTCCATAAGATGTTTTCTTTTTGGATCGAAAATCTGTCAAAAATAATCACTTTAACTCGCAGAGATAATGATAAGATCTGCATAAATTCTATCTTTAGCGAAGCCCATACATGAAATTATATTTGAATATATTCTTATTATTCTGATTAGGTATTTGATATTTATATTGAAAAACTAGTTCTTGCGAGACTCTTTAAAAAAAAACACTTCCTAATAAACAAAAATTATACTCAAAACTCAAACTTAAAATCAAGATAAATATCTTATACATCCTGTCATAACTTTTAATAAATTTGTGAGTAAACTTGGTCAAAAGAGTACAATAGTCGTATGTGAAACGTCTTGACACGTAAGAGTACATGTTAGAGCTTCACTACAATAGATTTAACAGTTTTAAAATGATTGATAATTATTTATTTATTACTTAATAATATACTCCTTCCTATAATTTCCAATATATATTGTGATGTATACTTTATGGATGGCACGTCTATATACTTATATCTGTTTTTTAAATTTTAATTGTACCCAAAAAAAAATCCATTTTAGGACAATACAAGTGTTTGTATTATATTATAACTTATTTCTGTTATTCTTTATAGTATATTTTAAAACATTTTTATTCGTATTATCCACATGAAGTCTCCGAACAATCAATCAGTATCTAGATTTTTATTTTATTTTTTATAATATTCTGCCCTTCAAAATTAGTGCATTTATTAAAAAAATTGCAGGTGGTCATGTAGTGAATAATTTAAGATTCTATAGTAATTACCTAAGGAATATTTGGCATGATTATATTCGCACCAATAAATATTTCTTTATATAAAAAATTGAAGATATTATTAAATTACTCTTTTACAATTTTGAAAACCAAATATTCTACAAAGATAGAATCAAAATAATAATAATTTGATATTAAGCCAATAAACCAAAATAATAGACCTTTAAAAGTATGATCTTTTTTAAAGTTAATGTCATTTTCCTCTCTTGAGAGAGATAATCATTTGATATTTGAAACCTATATATCTAATAACATAAGTACTCTATCATATAATTTCTCAATTTCAAGATTCGAATTCAACATCTCTAAACAAAGATAGAAGAATCTCATTCAGTTTATCATATTCCTCGATAAATTATTTCCTGTTTGTATCCGATAAATTTAAAGTTTGGTTGCAAGGGTTGGAAAAAGAAACTCGATGTCATTCCCCTTTAAGAATTAGAATTGAGATGGAATAAAGTATATGTTAATATTTTAATTAATATTTTACATTCGAAGGTCGATCATCATGACAAATATTTTTCGGCCGGTCGACAACCATATTTGTGCGGATTCATGTACTATCTATAATATAAAATAAAGTCCACAAAAAGTTTTGTATAAAATTGATGTGACAAAGTACATACTGGACCTGGTATCCTTGTTTAGTATAAGATAAAAAAAATTCTGATATTAAATCAATAATTTTTTCTGTTGAGCTATAAAATTAGTCCGTTGTTAATTTTTACTATCTTAGTAACGAAGGATGGATCATTTATCGATCTATGATAAAAAAAAATTATATCTGAATAAATATTGATGAGAAACTAATTAAGTCGAAGCCTAGAGGTACAATTTTCATTATGGTCCAGCTATTACTATTACTTGGCACAGTTCAATTAAGCAAGAAGGACCCCATCCCAATTTATTTATTTTTACTTAATCTTCATCATATCGTATGTAAAGAACTACCAAGTTGTTCATATAAATTGCAAGTAAACAAATTAATTAGTTGCCAAACGAGACCTTTTTTGGTATAACAAAATTAATTTCCATGCCATTACAGCTCAATGATATATTAATTTTTTGATTATCTACTCAACACTTTAATCCAACTTTTGATTATCATTTTCATTTTTAATTACTTCGTTAGTTGCTAAAATGTACTAATGTCAATATTTTTCATAATAAAATAATGCAATGACTAAGATATTGAAGAGAACTTTATGCTTTTTTTAGGGGGAAGTAGCATCATTACGTTAGTATAAACTTTTATTTAAGCAATTGTTAATTTTGTAGGGTAAAGTAGAAACGACCACCATCGTGGGAATCAAAACTTTTTTAGAAGAAATTAAATTCATTGAATATAACTATAAAATATATTTAGCTTTTTCTCTTTGTTTTTTCTTCTCAATTCTTGGTATGCTTTTTTGGCTTAAAATCGACCATATATTCTAATGATTAGATTAGGGAGTAAATGACGGATTAGATTAGCATAAACGGAGGTGGATGTAATTATTTGGATCGTTTGGTGTTAACAAATAACAAGTGTCCCCATGACCAAATGTACTTTGATCATATTATAAAATAAAAAAACTTGTTATTTTTATTTTTAACATGATAATCATGACCTTACAGTGTTTGTGTCGGTGGTTGTTACGATAACTTATGTTCTTCACAGATGTACTTTTTTTTTAGAGGAAAATGAGGTAAAAATGTTGACTTTTTATTGATTTTGAATGTATCAACGTCAACAATTATTGTCCTGTATATTCTTTCTTAATGGCTAAATATGTGATTTTTTACGTAAGAAAAGAATTGTAGGAATAATTTGAACGTTTTATCCCTTTAATTTGGATTCATGTTCGTTCGAAATTGAACTTGAAAAATACGTTTAGTCGTTATTGTTGGAGGAAAGTAAAGAAAGCAAAAGAATAAAAGCTGATATAAAAGGAATGCCAGGAAACTAAATTCAAACCTTATTGGGACAAGACGGGCGTTAAAAGAAAATACTTATTCGCACTAGGTACATTTTAAGTCATTAAATTTTGTGTCTTTGCATTCATTTGCTTAAAAGTATTTTTTCGTAGCGTAAGTCAATGCAGAACTGAAGATAATTAATGAAAGGAGAGACTTGTGTGAACCAATTGGCCCCATTGTGCAACAAGAATCAGATGTCCAGAAAGAAACAAACACAAAAGAGGCATTTATAGCACTTTTTTAAGTCCAAAAATGCATCAGTCAACCACGTGACTGGAACGCCAATTACTACTAATTTCACAATCACAGCTGATTTATTTGACATTCAAAGTCAAATAAAACTGACTCACCTAAGTCAATGCCAACCATATTTGTGGCCTGGGTCTTCATACGCATAAACAATTAATTGAAGGAAACGAAGCATTCCTCATAGGGAATAAAAACACATTTTAATACAATTTGGAAAAGAAAACCAAGAATATTCTCTTTTCATTCAATTTCTCTGAATTAGGTGGGCGGGGGGTGTGGAGAAGACAAAAGGCAAAGGGATAACTTGATCTTGAAATCAACACGGCAGGTTATAACAAAAACGGAAATAATAAGAAATCAGTTTCGTTCTTGAACCAAATATCTTCATTGAGCTACATAGTCATACATTTACAGGTTATAAATGTTTTATAATTGGGAGAAACCGCACATGATACTACACAACCATACAACTTTGAGATGCTAAGTAGGCTGCATACCTCACACAGACTCCTTGTGTAAGGGATTTAATGTAAAAAACTGTCAGTCAAGTAATTGGCGGAGCAATTAGAATACCACAATCGCAGCCTAACATTGTGTGGTGAATTTTGGATGATTGAATGTTGTAAATGCCACTCAACACACTTGTTTGGCATCACCTTGTCAAATATTCCTGCATTTAATATAAATATTTCAAGCCAACAAAAAGTGTACATCTTTAGCACAAAATAGAATTTCCCATAAATAACATCATTCACTAAAGTATAAGGACATAAAATGAACCAACAAGGAACCTTGAAGAACCCACCACAGTGAAGTCTTACAGCATACAAAGACTCAATATGGCTCCTTGATAGCTTCCTGACTAATAGTTTACAATTCAGACTAGACAAAATCATACTGAAAACTCACCTCCTTTCAGCGAGAAAATGTTTGATAAAGATACACAAATCAATGCTTATAAAGACCAAGCAGTGATTTCTCTCTCTCTTCAACTCTCTTCCTTGCAGCCTCCCGGGCCTTGCGTGCTGCTGCTTCCTCCTTAGTGACAGCTTTTGGCTTCTCATTCTCCCTTTTCCTTTTGTTAACCATTACTGAAGAAGGTTTACCTTTAGCAGATCTCATGGGATTTGGAGGGGTTGAAACAACACGTCCTGGTGGAGGACCACTTTGATGAGATTCTGTGCTTTTATTTTCTGAAGTTCCAGCACCCATTGCTGATACAGGTGCTTTCGCTAAAGGTTTCTTTGAAATGGACGTTGAAGAAACTTGAGTTGCAGCAAGCGCCTCTTCCTGTGTTACCCACCTACCTGTCACATTTCATTCAATTAAACAAACTGCCAGAAAAAAAGTGTGGGGTAGCTTATTGAATCTCTGGGAAAGCAAATTTACCTAAAACATCTGTATAATAGAAGCCAGAGTTAGGATCATAGGAACATCCATTACTTTGATTGTAATAGTAGCCGGATGAGCTGTCATACTCCCATTCTGTTGTACAAACACAAATTTAAGTCATACAATTATCAAGACAACATTAAGAAGGCCACCATTTTGACTCAACCTTGAAGTAAGTGATGTAAATAGCCTAAATGTGGACGAGAAAGGAACTCTTAAGCAACATAAACCTTTTGTGTTAATTATCAATACAGTTAGAATCCATCCGAGCAATGTTAATTTCCTTTTTCACTTCACCACCCTTTGAATCCCCTAACATAGAAGAGAACTTTGCCACTAAAGCAAAATGAGCAAATTCTTTAGGACAAGAAATTTTCACCCCCTTTAAAATTTATCATCTGGGAAACTGAACAGTAGCATTACACGATGCTTCATTGCTTTGTTCATATTGTGAATTAATGACCTGATAGAGTGGTTCCCATAAAACAAGAGGATTAGTTAACTTTGCCTATTAATCAATGTATCCTCTAGACACCACAAATTGCAATATCGCTTTAACCAAGGTAGTCACGAAGGAATTGCAAAGAACGAGCAGTAGATACAAAGCCAAAAACCAAACGACAAGAATGAAAAACTAATACCAGAGA
>JAJOOS010010000.1:0-26562 GCA_029582725.1 Solanum chiquidenum | reverse complement strand
GTTGGTTAAAGTTAAGTCTAAACCATATTCCTCGTGGGATCGACCCCAACCTACAAGTTGGGTTCTTTACTTGATAACGATCGCTTATGCTTCTTTAGGGAGGTGTAATTTGAGCGTATCAGTAGGCAAGGCTGCCTCTGGAGGTAATGAATCAATATCAATATATGGGGATTATCCACCGGAGCTACTCTCCTCCCATCAACCTCATCCTGTGTGTACTCGGCCTCTATGCACCGGATGTCGATGGAAGATGTGGGTGTAACCTCAACATCCCTCTTCTCGTCATGAGAAACTCTAGCCAACCGACATAACTTTTTAATGAGTACTGGAAATGGAAGGGACATTTGGCGTTGTTTGGCCCTCAAGGCCATTTCTTTCTCTATAATCAACCCCGAGCTCAGCCTCTTCCAGGATATGATAGATCCGAGATAGGACGCCTTTGGGTGGCGGAGAATGAACTCATTTTGTGACGGCATGATAGAGCTGCTGATGAACCCAAACAAGTACCAAGCTGCTATGTTCATGTCCTTCTTCTCGATAGGTGCTCCGACCTCAATCCACCTTGGAGTGGCATCAGAAATAAAGGGAGCTAGTCATCCCTTTCGGTCATCCAGAGTCTCTGCAGTGATCATGCTCTTGTACTCGTGATCAAAGCTTGCAGCCCTCTCAAGTGCATAATTGATATCATCGCTTCTGCATCTCACTGTCCTCCCTCGGACCATCACAGACTCCATCGGTCCAAAGGCATTGGCATTCTTCTTCCCCTAGAGTACAAAATCACCGTAGGTAGTGTAGAATTCCCGGACCTAGGTGGAAATGTATGGGCTACGGGCCTGGTGAAGATCTTGAACCAGTGGAACCGGAGAGTGTCCCACATAACCGGGTATCTGTCCACTACATCATCCGTGTACAATCACTTCTCTTCTAGGATGGTCCTCAATCCCTCGACCTTTAACCGGTTGGGTAACTGGGGAAAATGACCCTGAACTGGAGGTGTTGGAACCACCGTCTGTGCTGGAGCTGGCACTGAGTCTGAAGCAGGAGGGGTTGGCTTCAGAATCCTAGATAAATCATTACGAGCTTTTGCACGAATCTCTGTTCGTCGGGATTGTAATTACTGATCATCCTCAGGCTCTGAGAATGAAGCCTAAGAATCAAATGTTTCTCCCTCACTGCCAGAGTTATGCTCCTGTGTCTCAGCTACAGGCGCCTTGCCCTTGCCCTTGCCTCCTTTCGGAGGTGTCTTTTTGCTCTTTGCTTTGGAAGCACATGCTCCCTCATTGATCACAATTCCCCGTGCCCTTCTTCAGGGTGACATGCCACTATTGTCCAAATTTGTTCTTGCCATATCTACAAAACACATAGAAACATGTTAGAAATGGTTCAAGAAAAGTGCATAAATAAAGTTGCAGAAAGACTCGCCGAACCAGTCGGCGAGTCCCCGAGTCACTTAGGTGAGCCAATTCGGGCTCGCCAAAAGTACCAGCTCAATTTTTTTTTTAGAATCAAGGCATGTCAGCGATTTTCAGGGCCATTTGGTGAATCGTCGAGACCAATCAACGAGCTTAGAATAGCCCACCGAATATTACTGTGTATTTTAAGGGTTAGGGTCACAGAAAGGGAGATCTAAGAAACCTTTCGGCGAGCTTAGGCTTCCCACCGAAAGTTACAGAATCAACTTAGCCAAAAAATAAAATTAAGGGCGATCAATGGGGGACTTTGGTGAATCGCCGAACCACTCAGTGAGCTCGACGAAGCTCGCCAAACGGCCCAACGTGCTAGTTTTCAACCCCGTTTCCCAAAATCAATACCGTAAATCTCGAATTCAAAATCATACACACACAATATTCAATTAGCACTAGGCCCATACGAACCATGCCCTCGGGGTACTCAGACTTGCCAAGATTTTACAAAAAATAGCCATTTCACACTTTTGCCTTTATAAATGATGTCAAATGTTCCATCATCGGGTAAATTACGTCATTTAACATAACTCGGGGTTACTTAAACTTCATCCAACTAGATCCATCACAAAATTACTGCAACCCAACACATTAGAACCAATTTTAACGCATAAAACACGGGAATCAATCTATTTAAGCACTTAGGCACGCATTTCAAATCAACACGGGAAAACCAACACAATGTACACAATTTAAGAAATTACCCAACATCAAACACAACACATTTACCTATTTCATTCGAGTTCAACCACAAAATTAAAGTACAGGGTTTGGAAAACCAACCTTAATGCTAAATTTCCAAATTTAAATAGCTAGGCGGCAAAGATTTCAAATTTTGAGAACGAGATCACACAAAAATGCGAGTAAAATAGTAAAATAGGGAATATTAAATAATGTATGAGAGAGTAAGAGAGTTGAAAAATAAGAGAATATGAAGGATTTTGAAATTTTAAACCATTTGGCTTTTAAAACCTTTCAGTTTGCGGCACCGTCGGCATAGTAAGTCATGCTTGCTGACCCACTCGGTGATGCGCCGAGTGGTACTTAACCTCACCAAGGTTTACAGGACCTCCAGGAAATTTGGGTGTTCAAACGGTGGACAAAAGCAAGCTCTCCGATTAAGCAATTAGCCCATCTAGTTTTAAAGACTTCCACTTCAGGCTTGGTGGGTCCAAGTCGGGCTCGCCGACTGGACTTTTGGCTCACCAAACTGCCCATCTTCCAACACTCTTCACTTTTCAACCTGCACAATCAACACCCGTTATTCAAAATCAAAACTGAAGCATTAAAAACTTGGGTTGCTTCCCAAGAAGCGTCTTAGTTAACGTCGTGGCATGACGAAAGCACCCATTTACGGATCATTCTTTGGGTTTGACAATGTATCATTTGGAAGGCACCCTTTTGGCCTTGGATTCAAATGAGAAAAAAATTGACCCATTTGGGTCTCCGATTGATTGATAGACAGGGAATGAGAGGTCACCCTCTGATTAAGGGTAGAGACATCTTCATTCATATCTTTTAACACTTTTTCCGATCCTTCAACCTTGTTGAGAATGTGTGAGAGCATGTCTTCCGTACGGAAACCTTCAGATTCCTTGGTCTTTTGACGCTCATGGAGAGGAACATACCTATCTTTGTCACCCTCCCTTTCCTTCCAAGTGGCGTTACGATCATGCCAATCTCTGTCTCGGTCTCTCCAGCCCTCATCTCTATTTCATCCCTAATTCTACCCAGTCTTGGGTAGTTTGCACGTTAACCTCCTTCTTGATTGGCTAGGAAGCTCACTTCCTCATTGTACATCGCTTCAAATTGTGCTTCATCGGGGTTGACTCCACCAACACCCATAATATTAACATTCTTTGTACCAACATCCATGACATTTTTAGCCAAGATATCCAGCTAGGTCATCATTTGGGCCATGTTTTGGTCTTTCTCTTGATATTTTTCAATATGCTCTTTTGTCATTATAAACTTGTGAGGAACGACTTGGTCGTCACGAGTTAACCATGCCCTACTGATCTTGGTCATGAAATCAAGGAGTTGAGACGCTACTTCATCGAGTTGTTGCATTATACCACCGGGACCAAGTTGATCAACAACTCTTTGGTTCACCGAGTCGAGGCTCCTATAGAAGTATGCATCAACACATTATTGAGAAGTCCATAAGTTGGACATTGCAGCACCAACTTCTTAAACCTCTGGCACGTCTCATGTATTGGCTTACTTTCCAAGTGTTTGAAACCTTGGATACTATCCCTTAGAGTCATCATCTACGATGGGGGAATGAATCTCACTTGGAATGCAGTAGTAAGCTCGTCCTAAGAATTAATGGAATCCCTTGTAAACTCAGCCAACCACTTACTAGCCTCGCGCATCAGAGAATATGGGAACAACCTAAGACGAACTGATTCTTCCGATATGCTATTGAATGAGAATGGACCACAAATGTCCATGAAGTTTCAAATATGCTCATGGGGATCCTTATGAGCCAGCCCCCTAAATAAACCTTTCAATTGTAGGAGCTGAATCATTGTGATAGTAATGTGAAAAACAATGTTTCCTTCGGTTGGAGGTAGACGAATTTACCCCACACCACCGAATGGAATTGGGTCATTAACGTTAGGGTCATTTACATCATTGAGGTTTCCAACATCATCTTGGTGGCCTGTTGACACCCAATTTTTATCCTCCCCGATAATAATTAATTTCTGAGCTTCTTAATTTTTCAAACGATTTAGAATAATTAGCTTTATATAATTCAAATTGTTTTAAGGTTATTTTAAGTAATTTCAGTCAATTTTTTAAATATTTTTAATAATAAATATATTTAATATAAGTATATATATAATTAGTATATTTTATAAACATTTGAAAATCATATCAAAAGTTTTCTACATTGTTAAAATAAATATTTTATTAATTTAGTTTTAGTTTGAATTATAATTTAAAATTTTGTATTAATTAGTTTGTATTTGAATTAATTATTTTATAATTAAGTTAACTATTTTATTTCGCTAAGATTAAGAAGCTCATTAATTAATATTAATTCATTTCATTTAACTTTTGGCTGAGTTCACCAACTAAATTCAAATCGGCTAAGTTTTTTTTAATTTCAAATGGTTATAATTGTAATCCTTTGTAATTGCAATTGTAGACAAATTTAAATCTTTTAGTCAACCCATCTTAAGACCAACTTTGGGCCACCTTTCAGCAACCCAATACCCATTATCCAAAATTTCCAGCAGCCCCACTCTTTGGGCAAATTCTGAATCCCATTCTCCAAATTTAGCCGCCCCATTAGCTCTGACCCGACACAATTCCCAATTCCTCAAGAGATAAAAAATGTCAAACAACAACTCAAAACCAGTTGGCAGCAACGTTGACGGAAGAAAGAGTACACGATGATTCAATAATGCCAAACGACAGTTCAAACGCGTGAACGACAAAATTACCCTGAACGCGCTTTGTCCTCCTCACGCGATATGGAGTTTATAGAAGTAATAACAAAGCACGACAATGACACCAAACGGTGATCACACGACGTCAGTAGAACAACTTTCCGCGTCTCCTTCCTCAGATTGGTACGATCTCATACAACTTTTTCCGCGATTCCAGCTGCCTTTTCTCTGCAACAGCTGTGTCTAATCGTACTTGTAGCTACGAGATTGATCCACGTCGAGCAGCGAGTACAATGGAGAGTTCCGATTCATCCACCTCGCATCTTTCCATTTCAGATTTAGGAAAATTTAAAGCAAAATTCAGCCTTTTCCATTATTCTTGGGGAGATTTTTGAATTTCAAAAAGGTTGGGCCTTATTCTAATCCGCGGTTTCACCCTTTTCCCCCCAAAAAAATGTGAACCTTAAAATCTCCTATATATACTCTCCTTTTTTTCATTGAAAGGGGTTGGAAAAAAGTTAGATTTTTGAGCAAAAGATATACAGAATTGTTTAAGCAAAAAATAGCTAAAATACATACTAAATACACTTCAAGAAAAAATAGAGGAGATACTTAGTTTCGGTGGTTGAGATGGATATTTCTGCCTAAATATCTCGACTATTGTTCGTGTTCGAGTGTTGGCATAGTGAAGGTCATCGTTGTCTCAGTTCGTTGCACTTAAAAAGGTAAACTCATTTGGAATTTTAACTCTTTTATTTGATGTTCCATTTGGTGTGAAGTGAAATGGCCTGTTGGTCTATTTTCTTCCTTTCTCAAATGCCTCTGTTCTCTTCTTGGTTCATGACTTTTGTCTGTTGAAAGGTCGTTTGGTTTTGAATCAGTGCGTCTTAGTTGTTTAAAGTTAAAAATGAGTCTTTTCTAGTAAATTTAAGGCTGTAAATTCTTTGAACCGTTGAACTCTAGTCCCTTTTTGATTTTCATGTTTATTGACTTTGTCTCTATTGTTTGGTTGCTTGTTTGGCTTAATATTGGCTAGGATGGATGAAATAACTTTCGTGGATGTTATTTCAACCCTTATCTTGTTCTGTTAATGTCGTTTTCTGTTCAAAATAGAAGAATAATTTTAAACTAGTTAATATGGAACTTGTATGTGGTTTTGTCAAAGTCTCGTCAATTTATTAGCTTGTTTTCTTTATTTTTTTAAGTCCAATGATTGTTTTAAATGGTACCAAGACATGTTAGACTCGAGTTTATGTTTCTATTTGCCTAAATGCGTAGTTGAAAATGCTCACCATTTGTAGTTAAACTCATAAGATGTGAAGTCGGATTACTGTTTAGATTGTAGTTTGGTTTAATCCTTTCTTTGCTTTTAAGTCAATGGTTATTTCTCTTTTTCTGATTTTCTTTTCTTTTAAGTCCTTGTAGTTTGCCCTTGTTTAAATTTTTTTATATGTGTATTTGAAGTATGCACTCCTATTGGTGGGATTTTTCTAAATATGGGTGAGGTTATTTAAATATTAGACTTCCCTAACCATTTTTTTATAGATGTTTTAAGTTGCTTCTTTGTCATTAATTGTTCAATTCTTTGTATTTACTTTACATGCTTAATGCAATAATTTATAGAATCTTAATAATCGGTATTTGTCCAACCTTTGTTTTGAAACATGAGTCAGTATAGTTGCTTGCTATCTCCTCGTCCTTTAATTACCTAGATGCATGATAATGAATATCTCCGTTCTGCCTTTTCATATGCATATTGTTAGTTAATAATTTAATTCACTAGTTTGAGTGACCATCAGACCCTCTTAATCATTGCTTTAAAATTGTTGATTTCCAATATGTTTAGGTATTATTGCCTTTGGTAAGATTATATGTTAATTTATACCTTTTAAGTCAGTAGATATTTTACAACAAGTCAGTTTTCCTTTATTCATCTCAAGTTGGATAGCATATTAACCGCTTCGTCATTTTTGTTTGCATGTGAAATCTGTCCAAGTCCTTACAGACTCTATCTCCTATCCTTGCATTTTGAGAGAGCCGTAAAGGCTCAAATTCCTTCTTCATCTAGTCAGCCATCTGTACAAATCGACTAACAGGTCCCGGAGTTGAAAAAATATACAACAGATCAAAGAATTGAAAAAGATTGCAAAGGACCACTCTTTATTTCAAAAGTCGTATTTTGTTATTTTAGGCCTAAGCCCTCTCATTGCAACTATTATTCCTGGATTAGTGATTAGGACACGTACTAAAGCAGGAATTGGGCCTAAAGCCCAATGAAAAATTAATTTACTATTAGTTTCTTTAGGAGAAGTGTGAAAATGGGCCCAAGGCCCAAAATAGAAATTAGGCCCAAGTACTGGCCTAGGCGGACAGATCCAGACTTGGGCCCAAATCTTCCTTCCTCCTCTATTTATTTGCTATTATGTGTTTTTTATGTTTATTTAATTATAAGGTTTTTCCTAATCAATGCCCCAAAATATAACCATTTTTGAATTAACTATTTAAAGTAAAATGAATATTTTTACTTCCGCTTATTCAAGTATGTATATTTTCTTAAAACTGTTTAGCCAATTAGTTATTTATCGGATAACCGCATATTAGCGGGCATTTTGGATGCTTTGAAACCCTTCCTGAAATGTTAATATGAACCCCGAACTCCCTTTTAATAATTTCGTTAGATTTATGTTTTAGTCTTTTAGAAAAATAGTTTTCTTAATTTTACTTTAAAAATTAAGTGGCGACTCTTAAACCTGTCTAATTATTTTTTAAATAAAATAGAATGAGGACTCTACTGGGGAATTGAATGGTTCTAATCTTAAAATTAACTTGTTTGGCTAAATGTGTTTAATTGTCTTATTTATTGTATATAAAACTGCCACATTCATGGCATCGATTCCGCCAAATGGCAAGTAGTTTGCATTAGGAAAAAAGGAAGTTACGTGGCTTACCACGGTTGTCCTACAGAAAAAAACACCTTTTGAATTCTTTGGAAGTGATAAACGAATAGTTGGCTTGTGGTCATCCAACGTCGTTTATTAGACTTCACCCCGTTGTTTGTCCGACTCGGGTAACCTGTCATTTATAAACCAATTCTAGTCAACCTAGAGTAGAGCAAAACCAAATTCAAATTTAAGCATTAGCGTAAGACGACTTAATACCCAAGGCGTATTAAGTTCATTAGCAAAATTTCCAAAATCATGTCCAAGGTCCACGACCTAATGACATATCATGTTATTTGATATTTGAAAGATGTATGTGTAGAAACTTGATTGTTGCCTACTTGGGGGGGGGGGATCTTAACCATTTTTCATTTTGTAGGTATGTATCAGTTTTCCAAATTTGACATGGTCGTGCAGGCTCCAGATTTACTTAAACTATGGTACAATGACCTCAACGTGTATCACAGAAGGGACTTCAACAAATATGTAGGGTCCCTAGCAGAGCTCATTAACATGGTTGGGTGGACCAAACTAATTGAAGTCCTCACCCGCTACTGGGACAATGAGAAAATGGTGTTTTGATTTGGAACAATGGAAATCACCTCGACAATTGAGGAAATTCAGGATGACATCGATACCATAGGTAAAAGGATTGAAAGAAAAGTAAGAAAACAGGAGGACATCCTAATTCCTAACAAGCCTATTGTCGAGGAAATTGTAAAGTGGCTCGGATTAAGAAAAGAATACGCCCACTTGGCCGAAGGATCAAGCATTGCTTTCAGGGATCTATATGTTAGATTTGGGCATGCGAGTTTCTATTCTAATTATAACCAAGAGTTCAGAACTACTTTCATAGAATAGGACGGGATCAGACCCCTGACATTCACTATTGCACTGTTAGGTACTATGTCTTTTCTACACAGCCCGAGCCTCAGTATCAAGAACTATGGATTTTCTACACGGCCCGAGCCTCAGTATCAAGAACCAGAAGCAAGTGAAGTATTATCCCATCGCATCTATCATCCTCTCTGACATGTACCGTGATTTGGGAAAGTGTAAGAAAGTGCATCGTTATTTTTAGGGCTGTAACCTCCTCCTTCAATAGTGGATAATGATCCACTTAGTGAAGGGACACGAGACTCAACAACTACATACCCTCGATGAACATAACACTCTTAAGGATTTAAATGAGATGTTATTCTGGGAGGATTTAGAAAATAGGAGAACTAGATAAAGATGGGCTCAGATTTTCTCCGAGTTAAAAGAAGAAAATATTCAGTGGATGTTCGACCGTTTCATCTCAAAAGATGTCGTAGTACGAGGTGACAAACAACTTGTACTTCCTCTACCAGGTATTCGGGGTATCCTCTTGTATGCACCCATCCGGCACCTGAGGCATTTCGGAAGAAAACAAACCACACCCTCGAACGCATACTACCGTGTTTATGTGTTCGACATTGGGGATGATAGAGTTCTTAACGCTTCAGAGATGCTGAAAGAACGGAAGCGAGCACTGCAAATGGATAAAGACACCATTGCCGCGAATTAATTTAATCTTGGGTATGACGAAACTTACAAAGCTTGGTTGAAAGACAATTTGGAAGGCATCTCTTTCTTAATTCCAAACATCTACCGCAGTTTGGAGGACAAAGAGTCCAAGGATTTGATAGAATTGAGAGAGGTAAAAAAGGAAACTCAGGAAATGCATGATGAATTCCTTCAAAAACAAGAGGAGGATTAATACGCCCTCGAGAGTGTAACTCAAGAATTAGAAAGCTTGAGGAGCGATTTGGGAGAGCTCAACTCATGGATTGAAGGTAAGAAAGGAGAAATGCGGTTTAAAGATTGGGAAGAGAAAGGACGTCGGTGTGACGAATACTTGCTAATGATTCAGTACAGGCTTCAGCACCACATGGGACAAAACAAGAGAAGTAGAGCCGTCGGGGACATCTTAGTGGATTTTTCCCCTGCGTGGGTTTTTCTATGTGTGTCTGTTGTTATTTGCCCCTTCGTAGGCTTGCCTTTTTTGTGTTATGGTACTCTTTTCAAATGACCCCTGTGTGGGTCTTTCCTCTTGTATTTCCTGCTTATTCCCTATTTCCCCTGCTTATTTTCACTTTTTGAAAATATTTTATATATGCAAAATTTGCTTTGGGGTAACAAAATGGTTCAATTCTACACATACATCTTTCAAATACGCTAGGCCTACCCTTGGCACAGAAGGCCCCTCTACTTGTTTAGGACGCGTGTTAGCCACTTGTGTGCTCTAACTGTTTATGTGATATTGTTGCTTTGAATGGGGATATTTTAGCCCAGTCCTTTTAAAAAAATTTCTAAAAATCTGTACAAATACAAAATACAAGTCACTACCCAAAATGTTTGACCAAAATTCCATGAGTCTTGAGTTTCTCAGCTAAAAACAGAATCCTACCGCCAAATCCTAAGACATTGCTCTATCATATCAGGAAAGGTAAATTTGCCGCTAAGATGGAAAAAATCCAGAATGTCGAGGTGGAGCTGACTGAGGAGGATTTAAGGATGAAACTGCGTTGGTTCAACCAGGAGATCCAAGAAATGGAGGAAAGAGGGATAGAACTAGAACTCATCACCGCAGTCACACTAGCCAAAAGTGCAGCATTAGACGTGGAGATGGATACTAAGAAGGTGAAATTAGCTATCATGGACGAAGAGATAACTGCTATATGGAAGAAAGACGAGGATATAGCCCTGAGGCTTCAGAGGCTACGCGAAAAAGACCCTCTCCTGGATAAAGCAATCCCTGTCCCCGAAGACACTGAACCTAAAGTTGTTGAAGAAGAACCTGAGGAAGAAATTGTCTATATGCCTCCTTTCCAGGGACGTTTGCAAGAAGGGGATGAGACGATCACCCTCCAAGCATATGAGCAGAAACATAGCGTGGGAGAAAAAGTCCTTTCATGTGCTCTCATTTTGCAAGCGTCTTTAGGCTTCACGCATCCTGAAACCCTTCAAGGGAACCACTTCCAAGGTTGAACCGAAGGATGCACATGACACGTGCCTACCACACAGATCAAAATGGGTACACAATATAAGAATGAGTGGAACTGAAGGCCGCGATCTGCGACCATATCAAAATTGGGAAAATTACCAATATGTGGGGTGATAACACTCTCTTAACGTGTGATCAACCGGAACCTAGTATACCGGTTACAGAGCATACTTTGTTTTATTGTCACTACTTCACGCATTTTAAGAGAACACAGTGAGATATCTACTATCAGTTGGTTCAAAGGGGGATCTTGACCCCTATCAAAAGGGATGATGGAACAGTCGATCCCTTTGGAATTGAAATCTGGAAACCTTGCCCTTATCACAATGCCATAGATCACAACATTGGAATGTGCCTCGGGTTTCGCTATGATGTGGAGTCCCTAATCAGTAAGGGAAGGATCCAAGTTGAGTTTTCCCCCTGATTGGCCATGCGACAGCCAAAATGCTTTGACTAGTCTGAAGAAGAGATAAAGGCACAATCTATATTTTAGGAGTTTTATCGCATGTTTTCAATTTCCTTGTTACCAAAAAATGAATGAATGAAAACCAAATTCCTTTTATATTCGAACTACGTAGGGCCTGAATTTTCCTTGGGAGATATGTAGGCAACCTTACAAGGCCTGACCCCTATCTTTTTAAATATTTCTTTCCCCCCTTTCATTCTACAAGGAATCGCTAAACTCACATCAACAGATCAAGCAACCTTCCTGGGTCACTAGTCTCAAAATAAAATGAGAAAATTCCTGCTTATTAAAAAAATCAGTCCCCGTTATTCGTTGGTTAACATGTCCTCAAAATAAAAAATTCTTATGTGTTTATATGCCTTCTATGTGATATTTTGCATCATGTTGTCATGAATCAAAACTAACAGAATTGCCTTTGAGTTGTTTTCCTCTACAAGTACTTAGAACTAGTCTGTGTCGATAAGCTAGCTGATCATCCTTACTTCACAAGATCCAAGGCTCCTAAAGATTCCTTCCCCGATCAAAGCTCAACGAAAGGAAAAGTAGTAATGGGTGATAATGATGAAGAGACTGGCCTAATTGATGTTGTCGTGGCTTAGCCCATTATCGCTGATCAGAATGAATTAATTATGCAACTGATGTAGTAGATTGCAGAGTTGAAGGCTGAGGCGCAGAGGAAGCAAGATTTGCCAAATCAAATTCTTTCTGTCAACCCTCTAGGCAAAGAAAGACCTCCACTCCATTTCCCTCATTCAAGTTCAAGAATGGAATATGCTCAGTACCCACTCCCAAACCCTGCTCAAAATTCCCCCATCATTGATTTAACCGCCTCAAACCCCCATCACGCCTCCGCTTCCCACTAAGCACCACCTTACCCTCAGAATACCAATCTTCATACCTTCCCTCCTCCTCAAAATGCCAACCCACAAGCTTGCCCTCCCCTACAAAACCAAAATGTCAATAATCCGCAAACCTTCCCCCACCACTAAAATCAGCACACCAATCCCCAAACTTTCCCCCAAAATTACCAATCCCCTCAGAATGCCCATAGTACCTCCATCGCTACACCCCCACCTCAAAAAACTGCTTTCCAAATCCCAGTCCCAAATGAGACTTATGTCAACTATTCCAAACTTAATCATTACGAGGAATATGAAAAAGAGTGGAAGGCTAAAGAAGAGTCGTCAAAGAAGGATCTAAAAGAGGAAATCTTGAAAACTGTGAAAGAGTTGCATTACAGTCCAGAGGTCGCTGGATTCACTTACAAAGATTTATGCATCCATCCAAACTTGGACCTTCCTTAAGGTTTCAAAGTGCCAAAGTTTGACACTTTTGAAGGAAGGGGAAATCTGTTGGCTCATCTGAGAGATTATTGTGACGAACTCGTAGGAGTTGGTAGAGATGAATCTTCGTTAATGCAGCTCTTTAGCTGAATCTTGAAAGGGGAGGCATTAGAATGGCTCACTTCCCAAGATATGAAGCACTGGTCTAGTTGGAGTGCGCTTGCTAGAGATTTTGCCGAGCGATTTGCTTACAATGTCGAGATCGTTCCTGATCTCTATTCTCTAGAAAAGATAAAGCAGAAGTCAACTGAAAGTTACAGTGAATTTGCCTATAGATGGAGAAAGGAGGAAGCTAGGGTTCTGCCTCCTATGTCTGACAAGGAAATTATTGAAGTATTTGTGCGGGTTCAAGTGCCTAAGTATTATGACAGGATCATATTACTCGTTGGAGCGAAGTTTGCTGAGATAGTCAAGGTAGGTGAGACTATTGAAGACGGACTAACAACCGGGAAGATTGCTTGTGTTGCTACCTCGTTCGGATCCTCGGGGTTGTTGAAGAAGAATAGAGAAGCCGTGTCTTCAATTTCTTGTGCATCTGAGGGAAAGAAGCCCTCAAGAAAATCCTCATCGTACCAAGGTCATTCTCGACCTTCACAGAATTCATACCCATCTTGTTATGCACAGGTAGATTACCAAAATACCCCTCCTCCTAGTTACCAAAATACCCCTCCCCCCAGTTACCAAAATACTCCTCCTCATCTCTACCAAACTCCCCCTCCAGTTTACCATACTCCATCTCATCACTACTAAAATGCCGCCACCAATTGTGCCAACGTTCAGACAAATTACCAAACTCCTCCCCCAGTATATCAAACCTCACCCCCATACTACCAAAATACCCCTCCAAATTACCAAGCTCCACAGCCAAATTACCAAACTAATTCCTATCTAACATATCAAGCCCCCACCAAAATGCTATTGATTATCGTCAGATGCCTCCCACTCAACAAGGCAATTATGATTCTCGTCTAAGGTTTAAGAAGAAGCCCGCTAGAAATTTTACTCCTCTCATTGAAAGCTGACCAAAACTGATGGTTGACACTAGCTCAAGTTTTTACAGACCTAATAAGAGGTGCGCATATCACTCCAACAGTGTTGGAAATGATATCGAGGATTGTATCAACCTAAAGCACAGGATCCAAGACCTGATTGACCAGAAAATGGTCTCTCTCCAAATAGTTGCACGCAATGTCAATAGTAATCCTTTGCCAAATCATGGAGGCGTCACTATCAATATGATAGATATGGATGATGATTGGTGCATGCCAAAGGCAATAGTTCTGATCGCTCCTGATGAATTGGAAAGGGTTGTAACTTCGTTGTGCATTAGAGAGAAAAAAGAGTTTGTGATTCTGACACCCGAGAAGGATGTTGCCTTGGTGCTAAGAGAAACTCCCGCCCGACCAAGGTTTGTGTTTGAAACGGCTGCTACCCAGGGTATGACTACATCCGGTAGATAATACACACTAGAAGAGCTAGCTCAGCGAGTGCAGAAGAAGGATCAGTATAAAAGAAGAATTAGTGATGCTGAAGAAGAATAGTTCTGGAGAAAGATGCAACCAAAATATTACTCGATCGTGAAGCATCTGGAGAAAACACCAGCTCAGATTTCTGTGTGGGCTTTGCTGATGAGTTTACAACTGCATATGCAATCTTTGATGAAGGCTTTGGATGACACCTATGTTCTCGTGGGTACTAACAGTGATAATCTAGCGGCCATGATAAACCAAGTCGTTCGAGGACACCGCATTAGTTTCGGTGACGAAGAGCTACCCTTTGAAGGCAAGATGCACAACAAAGATCTGCACGTCACCATTATGTGCCGAGACAAGGTTATTAATTGCGTCTTGGTCGATGATGGATTTGGTCTCAACATTTGCCCACTTTCGACTCTCAAGCAGCTAAACTTTGACTTGGGAATGGTTCACCAGAACCAAGTTAATATGAGGGATTTTGATGGAGAGCAAAGAGACACATTGGGTACAGTGAACTTGGATATTCAGATGGGTCCTGTAGAATTTAATGTGGAGTTTTAGGTGTTGGATATCAAGACTAGTTACAATTTGCTTCTAGGAAGACCGTAGATCCAAATGTCCAGGGTTGTGCCTTCTACCATTTACCAAATAATGAAATTTATTTAGAAGGACCAGGAATTTGTCATTCATGGTGAAGGGAGCCACTCCAATGGGTATGCACTGATTGTTGATGATGTCTCTCTAGGTTGTGATTTATACACGGTGGAGCTGGTAAATGCCACCGGTGATAATTTGGCTCCGCAACCCCCTATGCCTTCTGTGTACAAGATGATTGCTACTTTTATGCTCCAGAGTAGTTTTGAACCAGGTTTTAGATTGGGGAAGCGCTTTCAAGGAATTGTAGAGCCTATTCAAATCCCCGCCAAACAAGAAAATTTTGGTTTGGGTTATGCCCCTATAGATGATGAAGCAGAGATGATGAACAGGAGTGTTGATCGAGCATTGGCTAGGCCAATTCCTCATTTGTACCAGTCATTCCCGATGCGAGAATATGTCAATGATCGTAGTCTCGGGGAAGGAATTTGGGGCCTTTTTTAGGAGATTTATGCAGTCATCGAGGAAGAGGCTGGGACATTAGGCATCCATGACGCTGTACTAGATGAGCAGTTGCAAAATTGGACCTCCACGCCACTCCTGATTCCCCGCTCATCTGGGTAAAAAGGAAATTTTTATGTTTGATTTTAAAATTGGTGGTAGTTCGGGAGTGGCCAGAGACCCACCCTTCATGCAGTTTTTACTTGTTTGAGTTTTTTAATTTCCCCCGTGATATTTAAGAAGACAGAATTGCCTTTGGTCATGGCCAAAGTTTGTGCCTATTTTAAGTTTAAATGAAAACCTCTTTTATCAAAAAATTGTCTATTTACCTAGCTAATTATATTTTACTTTTCTAACTTTGTTCATTTATTATTTCAGTAATAATAATTTAAAACCTGCCAATGTCATGTCATGTCACGAGACGAATGAACAAAATGAGGCAGGTGATAATGTATGCGAGGAACACGAAGAAGAAAATGCGGTACCTAAACATGTTGTTGAGGAGTTTCGACAATTTGAGAACCAGCACAAGCTAAACTTGGAAGAAACTAAGTCTGTGAATCTCGGATATGAGGAATGTATCAAAGAAGTCAGAATCAATGTCCATCTGACTAAAGCTCAAAGAAGGGATCTAGTTCGCTTGCTCAGAGAATACATCGACATATTTGCTTGGTCTTACAGAGATATGCCAGGGCTAAGTATGAACATGGTGTCTCATAAATAGCCGATCAATCCACATTTCAGTCCGGTAAAGCAGAAAACCTGGAAATTCAAGCCAGAGTTGAGTTTGAATATCAAAGAGGAGATTACCAAGCAGATCGAGTCCCTAGTGGTTGAAGTGCTGCAATATCTGACTTGGTTGGCAAACATTTTTCCGATTGCCAAGAAAGATGGAAAGATCAGAATTTGTGTTGACTACAGAGATCTCAACAAAGCAAGCCCAAAAGATAATTTTCCATTGCCAAACAGTTACATTCTCATTGATAGTTGTGCTAAGCATGAGATGCAGTCATCTGTGGATTGTTATGCGGGTTATGGAGTCATCAAATCCTGATGGATGAAGAAGATGCAGAAAAGACAACCTTCATTACGCCCTGGGGAGTATATCATTATCGGGTGATGCCTTTTGGCCTCAAGAATGCCGGTGCTACTTAAATGAGGGCTATGACAACCATCTTTCATTGTATGATTCATAAGGAGACCGAGGTGTATGTAGATGATGTCATAATCAAATCTGTGAGAGTTCGGATCACTTGACTCATTTGAGGAAGTTCTTTGACGCATTCATATGCATGCTTGGTCAGTATGATGAAACTGGGAAGAAGGAGCGAGCCATTTATTATTTGAGAAAGAAATTCACTCCATCCGAGGCCCGTTACACTCTTTTGGAGAGGACATATTGCGCTTTGACCTGGATTTCTCAGAAGTTGAGACATTATTTTTCTTCTTATACCACATACCTTATTTCCAGAATGGATCCATTGAAGTATATTTTGCAAAAGTGATGCCGACCGAGAAGCTGGCTAAATGGCAAATGCTTTTGAGTAAATTTGATATTGTATATGTGAGTCAAAAGGCGATCAAAGCACAAGCCTTGGCTGATCATCTTGTAGAAAACCCAGTCGATGAAGAGTATGAACAGCTCAAGACTTATTTTCCTGATGAAAAAGTGGCATTTGTGGGCGAAGATATTTCTGAAGCATACCTTAACTGGAGATTATTCTTTGATGGAGCGGAAAATCACCAAGGAAAAGGTATTGGAGCAGTCTTAGTGTCAGAATCTAGTCACCACTATCCTATGGCGGCTAAACTCTGATTTGATTGCATGAACAATATGACAGAATACGAAGCTTGTATCCTTGGTTTGAAGATGGCGATAGATATCAGCGTTCATGAATTATTGGTAATCAGAGATTCAGATTTGCTGATTCATCAGGTTCAAGGACAATGGGCCGTGAAGAACCCAAAGATCACACCGTATGTGCAGTATATACATAAGTTGTGCAAGAGATTTCACAAGATTGAATTCTGGCACACTCCCAGGAAACAGAATGAGTTGACCGATGCTCTTGCCACCATTACATTAACGTTTAAACATCCACATACAAGTTACATTGATCCAATGGATATAGAGGTCAAAGAGCAGCCTATTCATTGTTCACATGTTGAAGTAGAATCAGATAATTTGCCTTGGTATTTTGACATAAAAAAGTATTTGGAAACCGGAACTTATCCCAAGAATGCAATGTTCAATCAGAAGAAATCAATACGCCGTATGGCTAAAAATTTCTTCCCAAGTGGGGAAATACTTTATAGGAGGACTCCAGATTTAGGTCTTCTCAGATGCGTTGATGCTAGTGAAGCTGCGAAGCTTCTGGAATAGATACATGCTGGAGTTTGTGGTACTTATATGAATGGTCTCACCTTGTCTAGGAAGATCCTCTAAGCTGGTTATTTTTGGATGACTATGGAGCATGATTGTTGTAAGTTTGTGCAGAAATGTCATAAATGTCAAGTGCATGGTGATTTGATTCGAGTGCCACCTCACGAGCGCAATGCTCTGAGTTCACCTTGGCGGTTTGTAGCTTGGGACACAGATTTCATCTAAATAATAGAGCCAGCCGCCTCTAATGGACACAAATTCATTTTGGTTGCCATTGACTACTTCACCAAGTGGGTGGAAGCAGCTTTGTAAAAATCAGTGACCAAGAAAGTTGTAGCTGATTTCGTTCGCAACAATTTGATATGTAGGTTTGGAGTACCAGAACCCATCATTACTGATAATGGAGCAAATCTCAACAGTTATTTGATGAATGAGATATGTGAACAATTCAAGATTACTCACCGAAACTCAAATGCTTATCGTCCCCAAATGAATGGTGTTGTAGAAGCTACCAACAAGAATATCAAGAAGATTTTTAGGAAAATGATTTACAATCACAGAGGTTTGCACGAGATGTTGCCATATGCTTTGTTGGGTTACAGAACGACTGTCAGGATGTCAATTGGAGCTACTCCATACTTGTTAGTATATGGAACAGAAGCAGTTATACCTGCCGATGTTGAGATACCTTCATTGAGAATAATCCAAGAACCTGAATTAAATGATGTTGATTGGGTTCGAAAATGGATTGATCAGTTAACATTGATTGATTAGAAGAGAATAGTTGTTGTTCGTCATGGTCAACTATATCGGCAGAGAATGATTCGTGGTTTCCACAAGAAAGTAAGATCCAGGATATTTGAAATTGGTCAGTTAGTTCTCAAACGCAATTTCCCTCATCGGGATTAGTATAAACGGAATTTTGCACCAAATTGGCAAGGACCCTACATCGTTTGCAAAGTGTTATCTGGAGGTGCCTTAGCCCTGTCGGAGATGGATGGCACCGAATGGCTGAAACCGATGAAATGCTGTCAAGAGATATTATGTGTGAAGTTTTAGTGTGTATTTCTGCTTTTTCCTTGTAATCATTCTATTTGATTGTAATCACTTTATTTAGAATTTTATCCCCTTGTAATGAACTATGTCTCCCCTTAATTCTCAAGAATGATATACGTAGGCAGCCTATGTCGGCCTCGGTCACCCCTTTTATCCCTTTTAATGTTTCCTTTTGCATCTGAACTACGTTCGACCTGAATTCTCAAGAATGAGATACGTATGCGGCCTATGTCGGCCTCGGTCAGTTCCTTGTTTTATTTTCTTATTTCTGTTAATCCTGAAGAGGGGAACTATGTTTGACCTGATTCCTGCGTCAACGGTATACGTAGGCGCTACAATAGCTCGGTCATATCTCCCGTAAGATTTCTATTTTTCTTTACAATTACAACTGGGACAAATTTTTTGAGAGGATCTAAAAAATTCCATGGTTTGTTCATCAACCGTTCAATATGCACCAAGACACTTAACTGGGACAAATATTTTTGAGGATGACATCAAAAATTTCAATAGAGTTCATCGGCAGTTTAGAGCAACTTTGAATACTTCCCAACAAGTAATCAGATAGACCTCAAGGCGTCAACTTCAAAGACATTCGCTAAGCTTGGTGTGACATGCCACTTGGCATGTACATTCTCCATATATTATTTTTGAAAACGTATTTTTCTTAAAACTTTTATTTCGTGTTTTAATTATTTTGCATAATAAAAATATTTTGTCTTATCTATCAAGAAGTGGGAGATCGGGGAAATCAGCTGGTCCAAAATTTCCAGCAGCCCCACTCTTTGGGCCAATTCCCAATCCTCCAAATTTAGCCACCACATCCCACATCCTTAGCTCCGACCCTACCCAATTCCCAATTGCTTAATAGATAAAAAACATTAAACAACAGCTCAAAACCAGTTGGCAGCAACGTTCACAAAAGAAAGAGTACACGGCGATTCAACAATGCCAAATGACAGTCCAAATGCGTGAACGTCGAAATGACCCTATACGTGCTTTGTCTTCCTCACGCGATAGCGTGTTCACGAATGCAGCAGCAAAGCGCGACAAAGGCACCAAATGGCGATCACACTGCATCAATAATAAAACTTTATGTGTCTCCTTCCTCTGTCTAGGACGATCTCATAAAGCTTTTTCCGCGATTCCCGCTGCCTTTTCTCTGCATCAGCAATGTCTAATCATCCTTGTGGCTATGAGATTGATCAACATCGAGCAGCGAGTACAATGTATCGATCCGAGTTGTGCACCTTGCACCTTTCCCTTTCAAATTTAGGTGAATTTGAAGCAAAATTCAGCTTTTTCCATTATTCTTAGGGAGATTTTCGAATTTCAAAAAGGTTGGGCCTTATTCTTATCCGGGTTTTAACCCTCCCCCCCCCCACTTCAAAAAAACGTGAACCCTAAAATCTCCTACATATACTCTCCTCTTATTCATTGAAAGGGGTTGGAAAAAAGTTGGATTTTTGAGCAAAAGATACACAGAATAGTTTAAGCAAAAAATAGCTAAAATACATACTAAATACACTTCAACAAAAAATAGAGGAGATACTTAGTTTCGGTGGTTAAGATGGATATTTCTGCCTAAACACCTCAACGGTTGTTCGTGTTCGAGTCTTCGCTTGGTGAAGATCGTCGTTCTAGCTCGTCGTTGTCTCAGTTCGTTGCACTTAAAAGGTAAAATCATTTGGAATTCTGACTCTTTTATTTGATGTTCCGTTTGGTGTGAAGTTATATGGTCTGTTGGTCTATTTTCTTCCTTTCTGAAATGTGTCTGTTTTCTTCTTGGTTCCTCACTTTTGTCTGTTGAAAGGTCGTTTGGTTTTGAATCAGTGTGTCTTAGTTGTTTAAAGTTTAAAATGATTTTATTCTTGTAAATTTAAGGCTGAAAATTCTGTGAACCATTGAACTCTAGTCCTTTTTTATTTTCGTGTTTATCGACTTTGTCTCTATTGTTTGGTTGCTCGTTCGGCTTAATATTGGCAAGGATGGATGAAGTAACTTTTTTGGTTGTTATTTCAACCCTTATCTTGGTCTGTTAGTGTCTTTTTTTTTTTTCAAAATAGAAGTATAATGTTAAACTAGTTAATATGGAACTTGTATGTTGTTTTGTCAAAGGCTAGTCGATTTATTAACTTGTTTTCTTTATTTTTTTAAGTCCCATGATTGTTTTAAATGGTAGCAAGACATGTTAGACTCGAGTTTATGTTTCTATCTGCCTAAATGCCTAGTCGAAAATGCTCACCATTTATAGTTAAACTCATAAGATGTGAAGTCGGATTACTGTTTAGATTATAGTTTGCTTCAATCCTTTCTTTCCTTTTAAGGTCAATGCTTCTTTCTCTTTTCTGATCATTTTTTTCTCTTTTAAGACTTCGGTGTTTGCCCATGTTTAAAAAAATTTATATGTGTATTTGAAGTATGCACTCCTATCGGTGGGATTTTTCTAAATATGAGTGAGGTTATTTAAAAATTAGACTGCCCTAACCATTTTTTATAGCTGTTTTAAGTTGCTTCTTTGTCATTAATTGTTCAATGCTTTGTATTTCGTCTACATGCTTAATGCAATAATCTGTAGAATCTTAATAATCGGTTTTTGTCAAACTTTTATTTTGAAACATGAGTCAGTATAGTTGCATGTTATCTCCTCGTCCTCTAATTACCTGGATGCATGCCATTCTGCCTTTTCATATGCATATTGTTAGTTAATAATTTAATTCATTAGTATGAGTGACCATCAAACCCTCTTAATCATTTCTTTAAAATATTTGATTTCCAATATGTTTCGGTATGATTCCCTTACGTACGATTATATGTTAATTTATACCTTTTGAGTCGGTAGATATTTTACAACGAGTCAGTTTTACTTTATTTATCTCAAGTTCGATTGCATATTAACCGCTTCATCATTTTTGTTTGCATGTGAAAACTGCTCAAGTCCTTACGGACTATCTCCTATCTTTGCATTTTGAGAGAGCCGTAAAGGCTCAAATTGCTTCTTCATCGAGACATCCATCTGTATAAATCGACGAACAGGTCTCGGAGTTGAAAGTATATACAACAACTCTAAGAATTGAAAAAGATTGGACCAATGGCCCACTCTTTATTTCAAAAGTCATATTTTGTTGTTTTGGACTTAAGCCCTCTCATTGCAACTATTATTCCTTGATTATTGTTTAGGACAGGTACCAAAGCAAGAATTGGGCCTAAAGCCTAATGAAAAATTAACTTACTATTAGTTTCTGTAGGACATGTGTGAAAATGGGCCCAAGGCCCAAAATAGAAATTAGGCCCAAGTACTGGCCCAGGCGGACAGATCCAAACTTCGGCCCAAAAATCTTCCTTCCTTCTCTATTTATTTTCTATTATGTGTTTTGTGTGTTTATTTAATTTTAAGTTTTTTCCTAATCAATGCCCCAAAACATAACCATTTTTGAATTAACTATTTAAAGTCAAATGAATATTTTTACTTTCTCTTATTCAAGTATGTGTATTTTCTTAAAACTGTTTAGCCAATTAGTTAATTATCGGATAACCGCATGTTAGCGGGAATTTCAGGTGCTTTCAAATCCTTCCCGAAATGCTAATATGAATCCTGAACCCCCTTTTAATATTTTCATTAGATTTCTATTTTAGTCTTTTGGAAAAATAGTTTTCTTAATTTTACTTTAAAAATTAAGTTGCGACTCTTAAACCACTCTAATTATTTTTTAAATAAAACATGGCCCACTTGGCTACCATTACTTCCGTTAACGCTCATCTCTTCCTCTGTTTAACACAAGCAACACAATACCAAAAACTAAAATAAATAGATTCAATTATAACTAAGAAGATCACAATTCAACTTCACTAAAAGAAATTTAAACAACACCACTCCCCGGCAACGGCGCCATTTTGATGAAATTTAACGTTTATCAAATACACTACATCCACTTCTAAGTGCAAACAATCCTTAAGTAATACATAACCGAACAGTTGAGCTGGGGTCGAATCCCACAGGGAATAGAAATTATCGAAAAAGATATGGAACAAATAAAAAGGGGTGACACGAATGTTAGATGGGGGTTTGTAGTTTGCAATTATCAACTATAACACAGTCACAAACAATTTGAAATAACAATAAGGAGAGGAATTCAAGGGATTTGATCGATTATAGGAAAATTTCGATATATGGATAATTAAAACTACTAGTAAATAGCTAAAAATCAGTGGGTAGGCTAGACTATAAGGGAGATAGCTTTCTCTTGAACAACTATCCCGGACTAGACGATTTCTTTCGAACATCAACAAGCATAGTAATGAAGTACAACCCACACCTTAATTCATCCACTCTCTCGAGCTAGATGGGTAGGATTGGGTTTAGTATTCACTATCTCGAGCTGAGCTCAACTCAACCCAATACCTAAAAATCATTAATCAGTAGTCTTAGTTCTAAAACCTCTCTCTTGAGAAAGCTAAGAACACAATGTTAGAACTGCATTTGCAACTACAATTCACAAATTAAACCACAACTAATGATTAAACCCACTTCAATATAGCATATAAACTAGTAATTAAGAATACCCATAAACTAATTCAACCCATAATCACATGATCACACCCTAAGAATAGGAGTTTTAGCCAAACATCATAAAAGAGTAAAAATAGTTACCAAATCGATTAGCCATCAACTGGGTAAGAGTAATTAAGCCTTCACAATACTTCAATATGCAGAAAATTTGAAACCCACTTGCAAAATCTCTAAATTGAGTCTCAAAAAGCCTTCAAATCTACTAAGAAACTATCAAAAACTCAAGATAAAACTATTCTAGAATAATTCAGCACACTAAGTTAACTATTAAAAATCTAATTTATAGTCGCCAAAAATAAGCCATGAAGGGCCATTAGGCGAGGTAAGTCGGGCTCGCCGAGTGGTTCGGCAAACCTCCTTCTACTCTTTCTATCACCTTTTTTCATTGGCTCTCAGCATCCTCAAGTCCTGTAACTTTAGGCGATCACTCTTGGCATCACGGAACTGCTCGGCTATTCGCCGAATTCCCCTTTTTTGTCGTCGACTTGGTTTCTTCCTTGATGTCTGGCACACTGAAACTTTAGGCGGTCAAAATAGCCACTTAGCGAATCGCCAAGTGCTCCTGGCGATCATAAGGCTCGCCTTTTTCAGTTTTTCATTTTTTTTTCTTTTTGCCTATTAGGGTCCTTGCTTTGCTCCTCAATCCATATACCTAAAAATCAAGGCTTTAACATCAGATTACGACACAAATTAAGCATTTTAGGATACTAAATCTATATAAGCAAAGCCCCAAATGAGTCCAAAATCTCTGACTCATCATGAATCTATTGTGTCTAAGAGATTCTATAGAAAGTGTCCCATCTCCTTATTCCATAGATTCTTTTATGTTCATCTTGTAAAGCTTGATATGCTATGGATTGGCTCCATGCTTGTTATGCTTATGTTGATTGTAGAACCCTAGAGGTTAAGTTTCGATTTCCAAATGAGCTCATTTTAGAGTGGAAAGGGGTAAATTCTATGCCTAAGGGTTAGTTTGTTTCTTGTCTTAAAGCTAGAAAAATTATTTCTATAGGTTATATAAATCATCTTGTTTGGGTTAGGGATACAAATTCTGAAACCCATATTTTTGAGTCAGTCCCCATTGTAAATGAGTTTCTAAAAGTGTTTCCCGATAATCTACCCGGTGTTCCTCCCGATAAGGAAATAGACTTCGGTATTGACCTTCTCCCAGATACACAACCTATATCTATTCCTCCTTACTGTATGGCTTTGGCAATATTAAAGGAATTAAAGGAGCAATCAAAAGATTTGTTGGATAAGGATTTCATCCGAGTAAGTATCTCTCTATTGGGTGCTCCGGTTTTGTTTGTTCGTAAGAACAATGGTTCTCTTTCCATGTATATTAATTAGCAGCAGCTCAACAAAGTTACCATTAAGAATAATTATCCTCTTCGAAGGATCAATGATCTGTTTGATCAACTCCAAGGAGGGAGTTACTTCTCTAAGATTTAACTCCGATCAAGTTATCACCAATTGAGGGTGAATGAATGTGACATTTCAGAGACGACTTTTAAAAATTGGTATGGTCATTATGAGGTTTTGGTAATGTCATTTGGGTTGACTTATGCTCCAGTTGCATTCATGAACTTGATGAATAAAGTGTTTCGACAATACCTTGATATGTTTTTGATTGTGTTTATCGATAATATGTTGATTTACTCACAAAGTGAATATGGGCATGTTGATCATTTGAGAATTATGTTGCAAGTCCTCAAGGACCGAAAACTATCTGCAAAAGTATATTAAATGCATGTTTTGGTTGAGATCCGTGAATTTTCTTGGTCATATTGTTTTTAGTAAAGGTATTAAGGTAGATCCTAAGAAGGTGGATGCAATTAAGAATTGGCCTAGACCTTTATCCCCTTCAGATATTTAAAATTTCTTGGGTTCAGCTGAATATTTTAGAAGGTTTATGGAATAGTTTTCTTTGATTGCCTATCTATTGACTGCATTAACCCAAGAGAAAGTTATGTTCTTATGCTCGGAAGCATGTGAGAAGAGTTTTCAAGAATTGAAAGATAAGGTTACCTCCGCTATGGTGTTGACTTTATCTGAAGGGTTTGTTGTTTATTGTGATGCTTCAAGGATTAGATTAGGGTGTGTTCCTATGTAAAATGGGAAAGTTATTGTCTATGCCTCAAGGCAACTTATGATTCACGAAAAGACTACTACCAATGATTTGGAACTAGTGGCAGTTGTTTTTGCCTTAAATATTTGGAGGCATTACTTGTATGGTGTCCATGTTGATGTCTTTACTGACCACAAAAGTTTGCAATACATGTTCAAGAAAAAACATCTAAATCTTCAACAATGTAGATGGCTAAAACTCTTGAAATACTATGGCATGAGTGTCATTTATCACCCTGGCAAATCCAATGTTGTGGCCAATGCCTTAAGTTGGTTGTCGATGAGTAGTGTTGTACATGTTGAAGATGATAAGAAAGAATTATTTTGTGATTTTCAAAGACTAGATTATCTAGGTGTTCATTTGGTATATTCCGATGAGGGTGGTGCTGTTGTTCAAAATGGTTTGGCATCATCTTTTGTGTTGGATGTTAAAGCGAAGAAAAGTCTTTATCCAAGTTTGGTTGAGTTGGAGGAACAAATTTTTCGGAAGCCCTTAGTTCTTATTATTCTTTTTACTCAAGAGCCATCAAGATGTATCATGACTTGCGGGAGGTCTATTAGTGGAATGGGATGAAAAAATATATTGTAGAATTTGTGGCTAAGTGTCCTAATTTTTAACAAGTGAAATTTAAGCATCAAAAGCCAGGAGGTTTGTCCTCAGATATTAGTTTTCCTACTTTGAAGTGTGACGATTTGAATATGGACTTTATTTTTGGTTTAGCCCGCACCTGATACGCTCAAATTACACCTCCCTAAATAAGCGTAAGCGATCATTATCAAGTAAAGAACCCAACTTGTAGGTTGGGGTCGATCCCATAAGAAAAATGGTTTAGACTTTACTTTAACCCACGATTATATCCAATTAGTCAAAGTATTTCCAAGAAAACAACAATTGATTAAAAAGGGTTTTTTTTTTTTGAATCAATTATGAAAATTCAATAAGTAATCAGAATTTAGTAGTCAATGTTGGTTGTTATCAAGCTGAGAAAGATAACTAGGGTATACGTGTTCCCTACAAGCTCATAACGCATCAATCCTAGTAACAACAATCCTTTCCTAATGTATTACATGCAAACTGATAAGTTAGGTATCTCTAAATCCTTGGTCCGACATCTAGAGAATTTCACCCCGCACCTTGGTCCGGCTACGTGTGTATAATTTACTAACCCTTACCTTTACCTCATATTAGACATCATAATCGATGTTTGGCTTAGTTATTACT
>JAJOOS010009998.1:0-21429 GCA_029582725.1 Solanum chiquidenum | reverse complement strand
CATCATTGGTGAGTCTTCATTCTTCAAGGACATAGTCATGTTATCTTTCATTTTTCAGTCTTTTAGTTTCAGTTTTACTAAACTTAGTTGGGGCCTGTCCCAGCACATCTAGTCAATAGAGGCTATTTTCAGACATAGTTAGTTTTAGTTTAGTATTTGAGTTTGATATCTCTTTTGTATTAAAACTCCTAGATTTTTATATTCAGATTTAGTATGTGGGTATTCCCCATCATTTTAGTTCATTTAATTTTTTAAGCTTCCATATTCAGTTTATTATTCTTAGTATGCTCATGTTATGCCAGCAGGGTTAGCTTGGGGTCACTCATGATCTTAGGTCCCGTGTCCGCATCCAGGGGGTAGCCTCGGGGTGTGACATTTCTATACCATTATCTTCCTATCAATTGGTAGGATTACTTTCTCACCTATTAATAGTGGTACTCTTCATTTGTTTTATACACAAGAAAATATAGAGCGCATAAACTCTATCAAAAACAAAGTTCTTATTAGTTGAAGGGAGGTGTTTTTTTTGTAGAGGTTTGTACTCAACTCTGGACCAACTCTTGTCCAGAGTTGTTGAGTTATATTTTCTGATTACGTTGTGGTATCTTAGAGGGGAAAAGTCAAGAAGGACCATTACTGGACCGGTGAAAAACATTTGTTGCAGTGGGCTTGAATCTCCTTAAAGAGAGCGAGATATCCGCGCCTCAACAGAAGAGATTTTTATTTCTTCATTTTATTTTTAAGTTGTAATCTTGTAATTCTGGTATTTTGTAATTTTTTCACTAACAATTTTAAGGAGATTCATAATGGCTATGATTTAAAAATTTGTGGATGTCAAGATGGGAGACCTTAACAAGTCATTTCGGTTCAATGGTAACCATCTCAAGAGATAGAAGGGTAAAGCACATTTATACTTAAGTCTTCTCAATGTTTCTTATGTGTTAACTGAGAAGAATCCTAATAAAGTACACATCAACTCTATGAATGATGATGAAACTATTTCTCATCTAGAGAAAGTGGAAAAGTATGATTGTGATTCCTATAAGTGTCGGTATAATATTCTTAATTGTCTATCTTATAATTTTTATGATTATTATGATAGAACTTACTCTAGTGCAAAGAAAGATTGAAAAATATTGCACAGTAAGTATGGTACCGAAGAGGCTGGAGCGAAAAAATACGCGGCTGGTAGATTTTTTCGTTCCCAAATCAGTGGTAGATCAAGTTCAAGACTTTATAATGATTATTGGAGAGTTAAGTTCGAGGATGTAAAAATTGGAGATAACCTTATTGTTTGTGGCATAGTAGATAAACATCCACATTCTTGGAGGAATTTCAAAAAGCTATGCGCCACAAATAAAAGGAAACCTCTCTTGACACGTTGATAATGAAAATTTGTATGGAAGAAGAGGCAAGGGGACAAGATTCACTTTTACAACAAAAGAGAGAACATCACAACTCAAGTAAATTTAATTATTCCAAATAATGCTACTCCTGAAACTCGCTAAAACACTTGTTTGAAGCCTAAGAATAAAAAATTCAAGAAAAATAATGGTAGACCTCCCAAGAAAAATAATGCTGAAAAAGCACAAAATCAACAAGTTCAAGATAACGAACCATGCTTTGTTTGTGGTAAGAGTGGGCATATTGCTCGATTTTGCAGATTCTGGAAACATGGTCCTAACCCTCAGGCAAATGTTATCGAAGAACCTTTCGTGGTAGTGCTTACCGACATAAACATGGTTGAGAATGTTGATGGATGGTGGGCTGATTCTGGTGCAAACTGTCGTGTCTGTTATAACAAAGATTGGTGTAAGAAATATACTCATTTTGAGGAGCCCTAAACCATCATTCTTGGTAATTCTCATAAAACTCAAGTGCTTGGAACGGGAAATGTCAAATTGTGTTTTACTTCTCGAAGGGTATTAACTTTGAAAGATGTCCTCTATACTCCTTCCATAAGGAAAAATTTGATGTCTAGTTTTCTTCTTAATAAAGCAGGGTTTAAACAGATTATTGAATCTGATCAATATGTAATTGTGAAGAAGAGTATTTTTGTGGGAAAGGGGTATGCTTGGTATAGGATGTTTAAACTGAATGTTGAAAAGAATAAAGTGTCTACTTTTGTCTATATGCTTTCTTCTACCAATTTTTGGCATGCGCGTTTGTGTCATATTAATGATCCTTATGTTGGAATCATGAGTAGTTTAGGATTTATCCCAATGGTTAAAAATAATGTTGAAAAGTGTGAGGCTTTTAGTAAAGTCAAAATCACTAAAAGGCCTCATTTTCAAGCTGAAAGAAAAACTGATTTGTTAGAACTAGTTTATACTGATACTTGTGAACTTGGAGGAATTTTAAATCTTGGAGGTAATAGGCATTTTATCACTTTCATTGATGATTTTTCTAAGTTAACATATGTTTATTTGATGAAAAATAAAAGTGATTCTTGTTTTGTTAGATCACTGTGAGTAATTCATGAAACTACTCCTCCTTATTCTGCTTCATCTAATGGTGTAGCAGAAAGGAGAAATAGAACTTTGTTTAAATTGACTAATGTCATGCTTATTAAGTCGCATGCACCTTTAAATTTATTTGGTGAAGCTATTTTGACGGCTTGTTATGTGTTGAATTGTGTGCCTCATAAAAAGTCTAAATTGACACCTTTTGAATTGTGGAAAGGTCACAAGCCAAGTTTAGGATATTTAAGAGTTTGGGGTTCTCTAGCCTTTGTGAGGCTAATGGATCCGAAAATTACAAAGTTGGGTAAGAAAGTGACTACTTGTGCTTTTCTTGGTTATGCTTTAAATAGTACAGCCTATAGATTTTTTAATCTTAAAGATAATGTTATAATTGAATTAGGTGATGCTATTTTTCATGAAAATAAATTCCCTTTTGATTCTAAAAATAGTGGGGATCAAAGAATTGAACAAAATATTTTGTCACTATCTAGTTCTTCTACTTCTACTTTAAAAAATAAAGAAATTGATTATTTTGAGTTAAGAAAAAGTAAATGATCTAGAGTAGAAAAAGATTTTTGTCCTGATTTTTATGTGTTTAATGTTGGAGATGAACCTCTCACTTTGAAAAAAGCATTATCTTCACATGATTTTATTTTTTGGAAAGGAGTTGCAAATGATGAAATGGAATTACTGATTTCTAATAAAACTTGGAAATAAGTTGATTTACCACCGGGTTGTAAAACAATGGGTTGCAAATGGGTCTTAAGAAAAAAGTTTAAAACAGATGGATCTATTAATAAATATAAGGCTAGACTAGTTGCAAAAGGTTTTAAGCAACTAGAAGGCCTAGAATATTTTGATACTTTTTCACCTGAAACAAGAATTACATCCATAAGATTTTTAATTGCTATGACTGCAATATTTTATTTGCAAAATTCATCAAATAGATGTAAAATTTTCTTTTTTAAATAGATGCCTAAATGAGGAAATATATATGGATCAACTCGAGTATTTTGTTGAAGTAGGCCAAGAAAGCAAAGTAGGTAAACTTCCTAAATCCCTATATGGCTTGAAGCATGCACAAAATCAATGGCATGAAAAGTTTGATTCCTGCATGATTGAAAATGGTTTTAAAATAAATGAGTGTCATAAGTGCATATATCATAAGTCTTGAAATAATGAACATGTGATTATTTGTCAATATGTTGATGGTTTATTGATCTTTCGCTCTAACATGAATGTTATAGATGAAGCTAAAAATATTCTTAGAAGCCAATTTGATATGAAAGATTTTGGTGAGACAAATTATATTCTTGGAATAAAAATAACAAGAACATGTGAGGGAATTTCCTTGACCAGTCACATTATGTTGAGAAAAAATTGAAAAAAATATAACTTTCTTGATTGCAAGCATGTTGTAACTCTTTTTGATTCAAGTGTTCACTTATTTTCTGTTGAAAGTGAAAATGATGTGATAAATCAAAAGGAATATTCTAGCATAATTAGAAGTTTGAGATATGTGACTGATTGCACTAGGCCTGATATTGCCTATGGAGTAGGAGTACTTGGCAGGTTTACAAGCTAGCTAGGTAATGAGCATTGGCATGCTATAACAAGAATTATGAGATATTTAATTGGAACAAAAAATGTAATTGTTCTATAAAAAATATCCTATTGTAATTGAAGGCTTTTCTGATGCAGATTGGAACACTTTATCAGGTTATTCCTATTCTACCACTAGTTATGTCTTTACTTTAGGTGGTGGTGCTATTTTCTGGAGATAAAAAAAACAAACTAAAATTGATAACTCTACCATTGAGGCTGAACTAATTATTGTAGCTTCAGCTAGTGAGGAAGCAAATTGGTTAAGAGATTTAATATTTCAAATACCTTATTTTTAAAAATCAATTCCTCCCATTTTAATTCATTGTGATAGCACCGCTGGGATTGGTAGAGTTCAAAACCATCATTACAATGGTAAATCCAAACCTATAAGGAAGAAACACAGTAATATAAGATCGTATTTGACAAATGTTATCATTAATGTTGATTATGCCATATCTTGTGATAATCTTCCAGATCCTCTTACTAAGGCCTCAATGAGAGAAAAGGCTTGGAGCACATCGATGGGGATGTGATTGAATCCTATAGATCCTTGAGTCCTATATGAGGAAACTTAACCTTGGGACTAGAGATCCTATAACCAGTTTCATAGGGAAAAACTAATCATATGATGACTTGTTGTGAAAAATGCACTATTTTTTAATCTCTCCCTATGATATAAGTGCATTGTTTCCTGTAGTAATTTATGAAGGTTGAGTTTTTAAAACTCTTAATGAAAAATTGTAGCCCGTATTGGCGGAGTGTTAAACTTACAGGAGCGATCTCGACAGATTTCACCTATGTGAGTGTGGAAGTAGGTCGTTTCCTATGAGAATTAGGCTTATTCTCAAAAGCACTCATGAAATCGCGATAGCGCAGGACCGTAACATGTTGTCTTTCAAAGCTCATGTCAATACCTTGATTATTGTGTTACTAGTGATATTTATTTCCATTAAGCAGTCATAGTTCAAGTCTTGAGCCACTACGACTCTGGAGTAAAAGTTATTGTTTCACTAAATGGGAGTTCAATGCAGATCACCCCTTCATTATGCATAATAGTCTTCCTTCAACTGATATAATCTCTTGCCTAATATTTAAATGAGTGGGGGATTGTTAGTGTAGATAATTTAATATTATATTATTTTACTTCTTTAAATTTCCACATTAACAATTTCTTTTTTGATTGTTTGAGTAACTAGCAGCTTTGTTGCAATGTATAGCATTGGTGCCTAATTACTCAATTGTCAATTAATAAGAGGCATTATGACATATTGCTTTGTGAACATTGGCAAAGGAACGTTGGCAATGGTCGTATAGTAACATCTGCACGTTAGTTCGTTTTTTTTCCTTCACCTTTACTTCTCCATTATTGTTCCTCAATTATTCCTTGTAACTTATGTACCTCCTAGGTAATTTATCTTTTCTATTTCCTAAACCATTATCTTCCTATCAATTGGTAGGAAGATTTCCTCAACTATAAATAGTGGTAGTTTTCATTTGTTTTATACACAAGAAAATATGCATAAAGTTTGTCAAAAAGAGAGTTCTTATTAGTTGAAGGGAGGTGTTTTTTTATTTCTTCATTTTACTTTTCAATTTTAATCTTGTAATTCTATTGTTTTGTAATTTTTCACTAACAAAAAATAATAATAATATTGGGTAAACACTTTTTGAGAAAACCTCAAAACGTTCTCAGAGAACTCTTCTTCTTCCATAAACCTTCTTTATCGAAATCATCAACCTCCATAAAACTGATCATTCTCCAACAAAACATCCATCTACCATTATTGAAAACATAAATAAAAGTGAGATCCTATAATCATTCATGTAAAATGAAGTGGAGTATGTCTTTTTTTCATCAATCTTCTTCCCCAAGTTCAGTTGAATCTTTTTCAATCATCTTCCCCAAGTTCAGTTGGATCTTTTTCAATATTCTTTCTCTCAAGTAAGTTTAATCGTGTTTTCAATAAGTTTTAGCCTATTTGATTTTTTTTATTGCGATACTGTAGCGAAGTTTAGATTTTTTTCTTAAAGTTCTGAAAATCTCACTCGTTTTAGTTCAAGCTTTTTATTCATAATCATTACTGACGTTTTGCTTTGGATAATGCGTGTAAATTTTTGAATTTTTATGTTTATCTGGCCTATCGATTTGAACGTTTTTACTATATTTTGGTCGACTTTAATGGTGTTTATGTTAATGGCATTATCGAGTTTTTTTGGAACTGCTACTTGTTTTGCATATTTTTAAGCATTACTCTGTTTGTGTTAATAGACTAGTGGTCGATATTTTGATATGAAAATTCTGTTTTTGTAAATAGTACAGTATGGCCAAAACCAGAGGTAGCATCATTAAATAATGTGTTCCTAAGACTTCTAAAAATAAGAAACGATAGGCACAAGAAGTTTCCAGATCTTAAAAAAGAAGAAAAAATCATAGTTGAAGAACCTAAGTCTTACTCAGATTCTGATACAATGACTGAGATTGACAACTACCAGGACACTAGTTCCCAGGCTAATTATGATGTTGAATCTAGTGAAGAAAAAACTGACAGTGGAGATGAGGAGAGTAGTAGAGATACCCGAGATACTAGAGATGAGGATGATGATCCCCTATCCTTTCCAATTTGTGCAAGAGAAATCTCTAGTAAGTCGTATAATCTAACGACATGGATGGATGAGTTAGGACACTTGAAGCATATTCCAGAATATTTCAAGTTCAATGGCAAAATGGTCCATTATATGTTGTTGCGACGTGTAAAAATGATAAAAGAAATTGCATGAGATGTGTTTCTGTGTGAATGATAAGCCTGCATGTTTTGGCTTAAGAAAATTTGCATTGATTATAGGACTGAATTGCTCAGGCATACCCCCTGATGCAAAAAATGACAAAAGTACTTAAGAAAGGTGAGAAATTTCATTATAAAGTGACCAAGAATAAGAACATTACTGCTACAAAGTTGATGAGTTTGATTAAGGGTACCAGATTGAATAAGGAGCAGAAGTTGAAGTGCTCTTTAGTTTGTTTCGTCCACTCGATGTTGCTTACCCATTATCTATCTAAGATTTTATTCAAACCACATTAAGATGGTGGATGATTTAGATTTCTTCAAAAGTTATCCATGGGGAAAGAGTGTTTTGATCAAACAATAATGTATTTGAAGAACAAAATTAATTTGAAGAAGTAGAGTGAAGTGTACAATGAGAGAGAGAATGCATCGTATGCTCTATATGGCTTCCCCTGGGCATTTCTGGTACTTATTATCAATTATGCACTTGATTATATTAATCTCTTATATATTTATATAGTATTTCATAGTCTCTGTTTATTTATTTGTTAGTTTATTAATTTCAAGTTTGGATATATGTGGTTTTTCCTCATCTTGGTAGGTATGCCAAGAAGTCCTTGGATTTTCCACTGCCCATTCTCCGTTTACTTAGATTGCACACGACAAAGAGCGATAATATTATTGAAGGTGATCTATTTAAGTACAAAGGAGGAAGTACAAAGGTATAAATTTATTTATTATTATCTAGCAATATTTGTAAATTAGTAAATATTGTGTACTATTTATATATATATATATACTGTTGATGGATCACCCATACCTTACACCTATTGTCCGTTAGATAAAACAAAGTCATATGGCAACATTAAAGCCATATACGGACGAAGTGAAGGACACAATCATTGATGCCTTAAAGGCCAATTTGAAAGGTGTCATTGTCCTCACTTCAGTAGTAGAGAACGAGGAGGAATAAATATTAGTTAATAACAATTCCAACCAACCTTGTGAGAATTCTGTATCAAGTGGACAGAAAAATATATTGAGTAATTGTAGAGATGATAATCTGAGAAATAGAACAATAGAAGTAAAACAACATTTCAAGTTCAATAGTTTTATACAGAAAAGCGAAAGTCTAAAACACTTTGTCTCAATAGCCATCTAATACAATAGAATTAAATTGGGCATAGCCCACATATCATGTCCAAAACTGGGAATACAAAAGAACTAAGAACAATCAAAATTCACCGTTGAAGCACGAGGACTCACTAGAGCTCTGGAAACTCAAAATCAACCACTAGCTTATGAGGTGTGCAACCGTTTTGGCATAAATTTTGAGATGGAACCCAAATGTTCATACCTTTTATGACTATCTTATGAGGTGTGCAACCATTTTGGCACCATTTGAGCCTTAACTATTTGTTGTCAACCTTGTTGAAACCTCTTGAGCCAAATTATCCCTAGCTTCGCTCACCCATAAAACCCTTTTCTAAGCATTGATTTGTTTGAATAGACGCCTAAGTTGGGGGTGTGGAAAGGAGGAAAGAAAGTCAAGCAAAAGGCAAATAAAGAAAAGTGAGATTCAACTTTTAGGTTTGTGACAAAAAGAATGAACCCTCACTAAAAAAAAGAGGGACAGAGTAAAAGCTTAAAAATTAAAATAAAAAATGGAAGTGTGATGAAATAAAAGGGGTAGCTAAAAAAGTGAGTGAAAAGTTGAGGTTTGAGTTTCCAAGTGAAAAGAATGAAAAGAACTTTAGAAGAAGTGAAAATGAGTACAACAATGCTTTGAAAATGTGAAGTCACTGAGCCAAATTGACCATACCTTTACCCTCAACCCCATTACAAGCCTAAAAAATCCCTTGTGATCTTGCATAAACTAGGTTGTCTGATGATTGGAAAATATGGGCAAACCTATGGGACTAAGCTAACATGTATTTTTCTTTAAGAGAGTGAGAGTTGTATTGATTCCTAACTTTTTTTTATTGATATGCTTTATAAGATTACAGAATCATTTTTTATGTGAGGCCACTTAAATGCTTTTGTTGAAGCATGATTTTACATTATTGGAGAGCATGAGTGAGCTTGATCTTGTATTGATCCCGATTAGTCATCATTTAAAGCTTATTGAGCATGATTGATTCATTGCATATGCTCATTAGTAGTCTTGTCGTGATACTTGCATGTTAACCCTCACTAGGAACTATAGTAGACACACTTGTAGAACTAATTGTGTTCTTGATTTACTTGAGTACAAGAAAAAGTTTAAGTTGGGGTTGTTGAAAAGTGGTAGATTTACACTCATTTGAGGACCTTTTAGTTCAACAATTATTGTTATCAATGCCTATTGATGTCCCATTCTAATGATATTTTGATATTTTATAGTTAATGGAAGCTACAGGACAAGGTAGGGATGAATACATCAAAAAGAGGCCAAAAGCATTTGAAGAGTAGAAATTACTAGTCGGGGTTGCCTAACAAAAAGGGCGGATCACCCAAAGTGCCTGAACTTGGCAAAGTTGATAGTGTTAAAAGTTGAAAAGACTCAAGGAAGGTTTGTGGACTAAAGACATTAATGGTGATTCACCGAAGTGAATGGGCAAAATAGGAATTCATCGCCGAAAGTGACAGATTTGTGAGTGTAAATAAAAGTTGAAAAGGTAAACAAGGTGGTGATTGGCGATTTACCGAATGTGAAAGGATGACTCGATTGAGTTCACTAACTAAGGTTAAGACCCCTGAAACCTAAAGCTAAACAAGGCAAGCTCAAGATCGAATGAAAATCCGTTGTATGAGTAAAGCGAACCCGACTAATGTCACCGAATAAGTCATGGGTGGAATCTTGGGTAAATTTTTGGGAAATTATAAATAGTAAGAAAGAGAGAGAAAATGGATTCAGAGTTTGTATCATATTTTTATATGACATTTTGGAGAATTAATTTTTGAACCTTTGAAGAAACACTCTTAGTTTTTGGGTTTTAAAATACACTCTTGAATGGGTAATTGAGAGTTGAAATCGAAGTTGTTGATTCATCCATGGTTGTTATCATGAGGTGTGGCTAAAATCCCAATTCTAGGGATGAAATTATGGGGTTGGCTGTTGATTTAATGTAGTGAATATTGTGCTTTTCTCTATTTTTTTTCTATACATTCATTGCATTGAGCTAATTAGCATGACGATAATTCATGGGTTAAGGTTGCAAACTTAATCATATTCTCGATCTTCGATAGATGCTAGAAATAGATCATTTGAATGAATAATAATTCAATGCATACAATTTAAGTTTAATTTATGTGGCTTGTTCGAAAGAGAGTTTATGGTTCATCTCTAATTGCACAAATCTCCTCGAAAGAGAGATTTATGTAAGGTAATAGGTTGATTTGTAATTGACATAGATGAGATCAAAAAGGGGTTCTATGATATGGTTCAATGAGATCGAAAGAAGATTAGTATTATTGAAGATTACCCAGCCGATCAATGATTATATAGAACTATTGAGCCACACAATTACCCCAACGTGACATCGGTACCAATCCATGCAGCCTTAGATTATTCCTTACTTGCTTGAATTTCTAATTTTATTTTAATTTTGATACTTGATATTTCAAACCTTTTTATTAAATTTGGTGGAATCATCCACTATTTTGTTCTAAAGTGCTACAATGAATAGATTAGTATCCTTAATTTCCTATTTGAATTATTATCCTTACACTATTCTTTGTGGGATTCAACCCGACTCTTTGTTGGGTATTTTTATTGAAAACGAACACTTAATCCTCTAATTGTTTTTAGGGTAATTTGAGCTTTATCAAAAATGGCGCCGCTACCGGGGAATGGCAGCTAAGAATTCAATTAGTGAAGTTGCTTTGTAAGCTTGTTGAGTCGTTGTTGATTGTTTTTGGTGCTGTTGTATTTCCTATTTGTAGGTATAAACATGAGTGATAATGGTAGTGACGACGCTAGTCATGACGGGTAAAATGATCAGTTGGTTGACTTGAATGGTATGCACATGAATGTTGTTGAGAAGAATGGAGCTATCAGATTACTTCCTACAACAAGGAAAGCAATGTACCAGAACAATGCTACAACTACTCCAAATGAGAGGAATGTTCGGGGGATAAGCTCATAAGGATCGTCATGAACACCTTCGAAACTTTATGGATATTTGTGGGTTGATCATCTTCAAGAATATCTCACAAGAATCTATTCGGCTGCGATTATTCCCATTCCCCTTAACGGGGGAACCTACTAGATGATTGGTTGAGTTGCCAATATTAGAGAGATTCATTCCTCAGTTGAAAATGGTCAAACTTAGGGACAACATCTAGAACATTAAAAGATTGGAAGGAAATATTGTAACACCTCAAATTTAGAAAAGGAAAGAAGGTCAAAGAGTACTATTGGTTCAAATCTACGAGACTAGTCTATGGTTTGTAGGAAGCTCTACAGTTCTTAGACTAGTCTTGTAGGAAGTGGGAAAGTAATTTGTAAATCATGTCCAGTAACTGATTCTACGATTGACCAAGATGGTATGGAGAATGGACTACGGACCGTAGGAAGGTCCCATGGAATGATCCCAAACTTAGTAAAATTTTGAACTGAAAATTGAGGTCTACGGATGGGTTCCATGGACCATAGAAATTTAACTGTCCGTAGAAATTGGTCGTAGGATTTTCCCAAGACTTAGGCCGCAATTGTTGGACTTACGGTTGACAGTATGGTCTATAGGAATTTCTATGGTCCACAGATCGCAATTATAGGGTCAGTCGGTAGTTATTTTAAAAGTGTATTTCTGACATTCCCTATGCACCAAAAATTTATACTATGTCGTCTTACCTATAAATAAGCCCCTATAACTATTTTACCCCTAAATCTACCCATTCTCCAAAAATTTCAAAAGTTCCTCTCCAAGGTTTTCTATCCAGGGCTCTTAAGGAATTTCTAGGGTTTTTCAAGTCTTCAATGTTTCTTCATCAATTTCTTGTGGGCTTTGAGATTGAGGTATGTAGGGAGTTCATCAATGGGTTAATTCCATTCACCCATTGAGTCCCCAATAATTCTCCAATTCCCCAATTCAATTTTCGTAAATTGGTTAGGGTTTTATTCAATTCCATATGGGTTCTCTATGTATGGATTTAAATTGTTTGGTTTTGATAATATTATGATTATTTAAATTCAATTACATATCTTTCCAATCAATTCCATATGAACCCATGCACTAATGATTTTTTTTACTACGAACCCAGATTGCATGAATTTGAAGAAAAAACTATGTATTAACGAATGATGCTTGTATGAACATATGCATGATTTATTTTCAAGGCCCAAAGTACACCGTGGACGTGACATGGTGTACAAAACCTAAAGAAACCTTACACAAAACACTTAGCATACATTATACACGATAATAGAATTTAAAGATTTCAAAAGATAGCATTTCATATTTCAAAAGAGCTTTTGAATCAAAGAAGTCTAACATTTGTCTCAATAAGGCATCTAATACATCATAACAAAATAGATTGAGACGTAACCCATACATCACTTACAAAGTCTGAAAATGGAAATGACATAAAGCTATAAAATGACATCGTCCTCGAAGTCAACTAGCCACGAACAGAAGGATAAAAATCGTCAGTCCCTGCATTAGTAAATTAATGTAGGAACAAGTATGCATTAGTACATTTAATATAATAAGTTTGAGGGGAATGCAATAAAACATGAGACGTGATCATAATGGGACATAATCGAAAAATATGAAATGCATGACCAAGTTAAAACATAGTAAAATTATTTAAGAAGATTCATAAATCATTTACATGGTCATTGCATCTTTAAATCACAAAAGGAAGATTCATAAAACATGAGTAATTAACTTAGTTTATTTGGTTGGAAGTTCATCATAAACTGACATATAGACCATGCGAGCTATAACATGGAATCTAGTGTCTACCCCACTCCAAAAAGGGGTGTCCTTACTGGCCAAGGTAAGAACCATCAATCTAAGCTAAAGTGGATCCACTAATTAATGTATATCTAAGACAAATCATTCTATGGTGGCACATAGTTATGGGATAAGGAGATTGTTACTAGAAACCCATCCTCAAGCTACGGGAGAGCTTCTATCTCAATATGCTCTCAGTGCTAAGCATAAATCCCACATAATAATATCTTATTCATTTTTATCCTCCATGGTAAAGTACTATTAAGATACTAATTCAATCTAGAAACATCATAGGGCAGCTCCTTAGACCACACATGAGAAAACCTTTCACCATCTATGATCTTTTCATAATAGCTTTTTGAGACCCATAGTCATTAACTTCATGCTAGAAGTGTCTTACTACTAATGGAAATAGTTTTGAAAACGTGATATATAGTCATTGATGGCATATCCGGATACCAAACTAATCAAGACCTAATTTAGGAAATTAGCCCGGAAAGCATTGAGGGAAAATCTAGATGTCATTTATGTCATCTGGCCAAGCTTCATAGAATAGAAAAATACCTTCATCTATAAGCTTACTTGAGTCATAAACATTGCTTTAAAAAAATATATTAATAGATTCAAGCTTCTTCATAAATTCATGTAAGTTAGGGTTCATAGTTAAAATTCATAGATCAATGCATGGGTTCACATGAAATTAGTTGAAAAGCATGTAATTAAGTCCAAAACCTCAAAATAAAATTATAATAAAGCAACTGAATCCATACAAATAGAAGCCCTAAGTAATAATGAAAAAGGAGACTTGAACTTGAAGAAGCGTAGCTTCTTCTTCCTTGATCTAGAGAGAAGATTTTTTTTGGGAGAAATCATTGGAGAGACTTTAGGAATTTGAGAGAATGAATAAGTTGGGGGAAATTTCTAAGGGTTAAGGGTATTTATAGGGTTTAGATTTAGCGGGTAAAATGACGTAGTATTGGATTAGAATAATTAGGAAAAGACCCCAAAGCCCTTAAAATAAAACTGTTAAGCCTCAGCTACGGTTCAAACCTACGGTCAGTAAGTTCTACTACGGATCGTCTTGGTCAACCATAGGTAAGGTTCAAAGACTTGAATTTGGACTATCCATCGATGGGGCCCATGTACGATTGGTAGATCAATCTACGGACTGTACATGGCCAACGTAGGTCCAAAAAAAAATTCCCAAAAGTTTTTCTTCATTTCTACGGACTGTACAGTTAGTAGGTGCTTCTATGAACCGTAGGTTGGAGATATAGGTCACACCTTCAACCTAAGAACTACACTTTTCATTCCTTTAAATTCTGAGGTTTAACAATATCTCCCTTATGGAACATTCGTCCTCTAATGGGACTCAAGCTAGCATGAATAGAGTAGGAGAGAAACTAACAACCCAACATGAATGCAATTTCATCAAATGCACATAATCAATGAAGAATATTAACTTCAAGATAAAACATACTTTTAAAACATCTTTTCATAAATTTATTTACGAAGCTAGTACAAATCTCAAAAATCTGAATTTTCATGAGCATGCATGCATGAGGAAACATGACAATGACTAAGAACGCAAGAATCCTAAAGACCAAACATGAGGGGATAATCCTCAAACTAGAACGGAAGATGAAGGAAATAGATAGGGTTATTAAGACATCACACCGTCTCCAGCCTTTCACACACCAACCCAAAGCAAGGAAGCTTTCAAACAATTTAATTAGTACCTCACACATACCAACCATGAAACAAGCACCATCTTTCCCTTGCGAGCAAACCTCACTGGTCTTTCGAATACATCTCCCTCAATCCAAGCATAGCACCTAAGTCTTAACAACCATAGAACCATTGATATAAGTAAACACTTAAGGAAGTTCCACTAAGATTTCAAGGTCAACTTTAAACACATTTACCACACATGGAAACTTGCCATATCCAATGAAACACCCAACATCAAGCAATGTATAACCACAAGCTAAAAGATCATAAATTACCAATCAGATCTGGGGAACCCTCGTGATTTTGTCGAGTTTGATCTTGCCTACTATCCCTTCCCTTAGAAGTATTAAATGGGGAATCTCTGATCTTGTGACCTCTCTTTCCACACCAAAAGCATGTATTTGAACCGGCTAGACACTCATCCCTATGTATTCTTCCACACTCCCGAAACTTGGGTACCATTTGGTCACTAGAATCATTACCTTGAAAACGATTACCTCTATTGCACCTTGAATGTAATAAATAACCATTTTCCTTTCTTGCCCCCTTTGAATCCCTAGCTTTCTCCTTAAGCTTCTCCTCTTCTATTTGTTGAACCTGAACCATCAAACGGGATACAACCATCTCTTTAACAAGCCTGGTGATTAGGCATTCTTTGACCACCAAGTCGGAAGATCCCAACACGAATTTAATGATCATTGCCCTTAATCGGCAACCATAGTAGTTGGAGCGTATTTGGACAATTGGGTGAATTTTAAAGCATACTTCTTTACACTTATATTCCCTTGATGAATATTAATGAACTCACATACCTTTGCCTCCATTATCTCAAGGGAAAATTAACCTTAAATTTCTCCCAACCAATAGGACCCGTATCTATTGCCTTCTATTCCTTCCATTGGTTAAACCAAATTGCTCCCTTACGTTTATAAGTGGCCAATTCTGCCTTTTCAACATAAGTGATACCCATAATTCCCACTATCTTATAAGCCTCATAAATTAACTCTTGAGGATTTTCCTCAACTTTAGACCCATGAAATTCTTGAGGATTATTCTAGTAAAGTTCCTCACCCTTGTTGCCGCCGTACCAATCCTTGGGTTCACGGGATCCACAACCTTTCTATTTTCTTGAGCCATCATAGCTTGGGCCAATACATGAAATACAGCTCAAAACGCATTATTATTTGCTTTCCCAACAAAAGGGTCGACCGATACTTGGGAAACCTTGGGCTCCACATTTTAATGAACATTTCTTCTCACAATATTCCTTCGTGGAGGCATATTCTGAAAAGCATAAACAAAGGTTATGAAAGGAGGAACTTTATAGAGATAAACTCTATGGCATGACTTTAGAGTAAAGGAAGAAGTGGAGTTTCCTAAACATCTTATAGCCTCTCATTCATAAATGTGTAGTGCTTCACAATATGAACAAGAATCTACTCGACGTGGCTTATGAGACATCCTAGAACCTTTCTAAACCTTGTGCTCTGAAAACCAAATTTGTCAAGGCAGAAAGTACACCCTAGATGTGACATGGTGTATAAGACCCCAAGAGGACTTACACAAGACAGTTATCAAACATCATACAAGATAATAAAATTTAAAGAGTTCAAAAGATAGCATTTCATTTTTCGAAAGAGTTGTTGAAGCAAAGCAGAAGTCTAACATTTTTCTCAATAAGCTATCTAGTACATCATAAGGAAAGTGATTGGGACGTAACCAATACATCACATACAAAGTCTGAAAATAGAAATGACATAAAGGTATAAAAGTGACATCGTCCTTGAAGTATGAGGGCTTGCCGGGCCTTCAAATCTCTAATGCAATCAACTAGCCACGAATGGAAGGATAAGAATTGTAAGGCCATACATTAGTGAAACAATGTAGGCACAAGTATGCATTAGTAAAGGGAATGTACAAAGTATGAGGGGAATGCAATAAAGCATGAGACGTGATCATAAGGGGAGATAATAAAAAAACATGAAATGCATAACCAAATTAAGACATAGTAAAATCATAAATTATGAACATAGAAATTTATCTTTAAATCATAAAAGGAAGCTTAATAAAATATTAGTACTTAACTTAGTTCATTTTTTCTGCGAATTTTACTATTAATTGACTTATAGCCAATGCAAGCTATAACATGGAATCTAGTGTCTACCCCACACCTATAAGGGGTGTCCTCACTTACCAAGGTAAGAACCATGAATTTGATCTAAAGTGGATCCACTAGCTATTGTCTATCTAAGCCAATCATCCTATGGTGGCACATAGTTATGAGATAAGGAGATTGTAACTAGAGTCTTGGCCTCAACCTACGGGAGAGCTTCCATCTCAATATCCTCTTGGTGCTAAGCATAAATCCCACGGAATAGTCATTAATCTTATTCATTTTTATCATCCATGGAAAAGTACAATTAATATACTAATCCAATCTAGAAACAGCATAGGGTAGCTCCTTAGACCATGTGTGAGAAAACATTTAATCATCCATGATCTTTTCATAATTGTTTTAAAGGCCCATAGTCGTTAACTTCATGCTAGAAGTATATTACTACTAATGGAAATAGTTTTGAAAGTGTGATCTATAATCATTGATGGCATATCCAAATACCACACTAATCAAGACCTAATTTAGGAAAATTGCCCAAAAAGGATTGAAGGCAAATATAGATGTCATTCACGTCATGTGGCCAAGCTTCATAGAATATCTAGATACGTTCATCTATAATCTTACTTAAGTCATAAATATTGCTTTCATAAAAACATGCATAATTTCATAAAAATATATTCATAGATTCAAGAATCTTCATAAATTCATGTAAGTTAGGGTTTATAGTTGAAATTCATAGATCAATGCCTGGGTTCACATGGAATTAGTTGAAAAGCATGTAACTAAGTCCAAATCATCAAAAATAAGATCATAATAAAGAAACTAAATACATACAAGTAGATCCCAGGAGGAATTGAGTAAAAATCTAATCAAGTCTTGGGAAATTGAATTGGAGAATTGAAGAAACTTTGTGGGATTAATGGGCTATTGAAACCCATTGATTAACTCCATATGTACCTTGATTTAAGCCCTAAGCAATGATGAAGAAAGGAGACTTGAACTTAAAGAACTCTAGCTTCTTCTTCCTTGATCTAGAAACAAGATTTGTTTTTTGGAGAAAACATTTGAAGACACTTTAGGAATTTGAGCGAATGAGTAAGTTGGGGGAGAATTTCTAGGGGTGAAGGGTATTTATAGGATTTACATTTAGGGGTAAAATGATGTAGTATTTGGTTAGAATAATTAGGAAAATTCCCAAAAGCTCTTAAAATAAAATTGTCGAGCCTCACCTATGATTCTGACCTACAGTCCATAGGTCCTACTACGGATCGTCTTGGTCAGCCGTAGGTAATGTTCAAAGACATGAATTTGGACCATCCATCGACAGGGCCCATGTATGGTTGTTAGGTATACCTATGGACCGTATATGACCACTGTTTTTTGTTCATTTCCATTGTACCTATGGATGCCATCTACGGTAAATAAATGCTTCTACAAACCGTAGGTAGGAGCCGTAGGTCACACTTGCAACTCAAAAACAACATTTTTTTTCATTCCTTTAAATTCTTAGGTGTTACATTTATGAAAAAGGATTATTTATGATCTTGATTTCTTTAAGATTAGCATCAATTAAGTTGTGAAGGTTTTCTCACATTAAGGGATCATGGTTTGGTGAATGGTTTTCTCAGTCATGCATTATTTAAGATTTAAGGAGCTATTCAATGATGTTTTTATCTTGGATTAGTAACTTAATTATGTTTTCTACAGATGATAATATGCTTATATTTATGACTATTTCTGTTGGGATTTTACTTAACACCAAGAGTATATTGAGATGGAGGCTCTCCCATTAGTAGTGGTTGGGTCTCTAGTAGTAGTCTCCTTGTCCCTAACAACGTGCCCCCTAGGCTGTCTTAAGTTACATAGCTATTGGATCCGCACAAGCTTGAAGTTAAGTTCCTTTCCTTGGAGATTAGGATATCTCTTTTCGCTGTAGAAGCAAGACACCAGCTTTCATGTTTTCGATTATATTGCCTTATTATCATATTTACGTTTTTATGTATGTCCCTCATTCTTATTACATTACATGTATTAATGCATATGTGTGTCTATATTGTATCACTAATGTAGGGCTTGATGACTCTTCTCGCTCCATTTGTGGCTAGTTGATCAGTCTAGATATTTGAATACTTGGTGAGTCCTCATACTATGAGGACAGTGTAAACTTTATTGCTTTCTTATGTCTCTTAGGCTCGGATGTTGTATGTGGTGTACAAGTTACGTTTCGACCACTCCTCTTGATGTAATAGATGACTTGTCAAGACTTTGTTAGACTTCCACTTTTAAATTTCAAACTCTTTTATTCATATGAGACTCTTCGCCTTTATCTATTATATTGTGTATATGTATGTCAAGTGGCTTGTGTAGGGCCTCTCGGTGTCTCCCATGCCATGCCTCATCTAAGGTGTACTTTCGGTCATGATAATAGACAATCACGATTGTGGAGGTTAGAACTCTTAATCACAATGACCAAAGAAGGTCAACTCAGTCAACCCTTCATCGCTATCGCAACCAAGGGCCATGCGGCCGTGATACATAAGGGACCAGATCCTCAAAAACGTGACCAAGGGCTCGTGAATACCAAGGGTAAAATTACATGCACCAGCTGATGTGCATTAGCTGGTTTTGGCAAGTTTTAAATCTCTAGTAGAGTGTTCAGAATTTGTTCGAAACCCCGTGCACTTAAATGATATATGCTACCCTACAAAATTCATTATTCCTGACTCAGTGGAGCAGCTGAAACTTCCATACGAGGTCATCTTGACAAAAAGTGGATCCCACACCCAAACTCTATTTTAAACCAAAATCCACAGGGGTCTCGGAATCAACTCGAGAGACTTGGGATCCGCATGAAGGGTCGTTCTAAAAAGAATTCAATATTTTAAGCTAACTGTGCTGATGGTATTTTTATCCATGCCAATCATTCCACTAGCCTAATATTACCCTTTCGAAGTTGATGAAACCGTCAGAATTTGATTCGAAGGTCGCCTTTCCGAACCTTTGATCAAAATCAACCGTTCAAGGTTCAAAAAAACTCCAAAACACATATATTCCTATAAAAACCAAAAGAACAATTATGGGACAATAAATAACTTGGGGTCACTATAGGAACACTCTAAACGATGATCAAAAGACATCAAAAAAGAAATGACCTAGAGGGTCATTACACAGAGTTGGTGAGTAGCCTTGTTTTAACCGGAAAGGATATGATAATGGATCTATAAAGGATATGATGAATTGTTCGAGGATGTAAAAAGGTTTTTAAGTGTGAAGTGGTGATCAAGAGTGAGATTACGCATTCAAACACCATATCTTACCCCATGTTTTAGCCACATTTTGAGTATAGTCTGGTGAACATTCATGTGTTTAGTGATTATATGTTGTCATGATTTAATAGATATGATTAGGTTGATTTTAGGCCAAAAATACCAAGAAAAGACCCATATAATGGATTGGAACACAATGTGCAATAATCCAGACTAAGATGAAGCAAGAATAGATGCAAGAAGGACTCAAAGATAGGCCTCACACCGTACCTGTACAAGAATTGAACTGTAGAGACTCAAAAAAATGAGGCCGGATTTGAGAAATCGACCCTGCGATGTGAGGTAGTCCCTCTCACAATGAGCCCCACTTTCTGACTACCTTATTTATTGGACTGGGTTTGACCCAGTCAATTTAGAGTCCCATCGAGATTAAGATTTTGACACTATTATAATATATATGTCTTTTGACAACACATCTTGGGTTATGAAGTATTGCTACGGGTTTGGAATTACTACAAGATATTAGAATTAATTGTTCTTAGTTTTTAGGTTTTACTTTCTAGTTTTGGTAGATTATTGTTGAATGAAAAAGATTATCTTGCGAGAGTTGCATTAATCAAAGGTTCATATTACTTTATATTGTATTAATGCTATCTATTAGTTTAAATTACTATAGTTATTATTTACTGCTAGTTATAAGTATATAAACTCATAACTAGGGTTATAGAACTTAGAGTAGGGATGATGGAAATAAATTATTTACAATAAATATCTTTCTTATGAAGGGGTGATGATTGTGTATTAAGTTCCATTTGCAATGGAAGTTTTCTTTAAATAGTCGACAACATTAAAAAGAACTTGAATCTATTCTAACTTCTTTGAAAAAAGAAGTTAAGATTAGGTAAAATGATCATTACTAGGAATTTGGTGCTACGTGGCAACCACCATCTAATAACTTAAGCTCGAGAGAGGATAGTTTATTTGAGACTTTTGATGAATGGGAAAATTTACTCGACACCCAGTGCATTTGTCGAATTTTCACAATAAACACACCTGAATAAATTGATAGTGAAATACTTGTTTGAGTTTCGTTATCTAATAATTGAAACCACAGGTCACATTTATTATTGACACAAATTCAACTTGTCAAAGTAGTTAGCAGATTCTCATAAAAAAAAATCCAATTTTCCAATGATAGTTACTAATTTGAATCCCAACATTAAATTATAGGGAAAAGGGTCAAAAATGCCCTTAAACTATGTGAAAGGAACAAAAATGCCCTCCGTTTGTAGTTTGGTCCAAAAATGCCCTTTCCGTCAATACTTTGGTCCAAAAATGCCTTTGCAGTCAATACTTTGGTCCAGAAATGCCCCTATATTTACTAAATGGGTCAAAAATATCCTTTTTCGAATAAGTATATTATTTTTTATTTTTAAACACATTTTCTTCTTAATTAAATTATTATATAAGACCATGTTCTTGTTTTCTTTCTTTTAAAATCACTTTAAAAATAAAAATGTAGGAAAT